>DWLS01007312.1:0-10843 GCA_018246255.1 Pachliopta kotzebuea | reverse complement strand
GGCGGTGAATCACTTACCATCAGGTGACCCGTCTTGCTCGTTTGCCTCTCAGATGTTATAAAAAAAAAAAAAAAAAATCCTGTGACTCCGTGAAACAAAAAGTATCTCTTTTATCCCTATGAGAATAGGAACATATAATATAAGTTTATATTTATTACCAGTATTATTCATAAAAACCGTCTAAACAGCACCAGGGATTTTAACAATTGCAGGTGTTATAAAAAATTGTCAGAATTTTCCTGTACTATTTTACAAATACGAACGTTTACGTACATTTTACCTGATGTTAAGTGTTCCCCGCGTTATTATATTTTATAACGTCCTGCGTATTTTTTAAACATTGAGAGTAAATTATAAATGATTAAACGTTTTTTTTACTGTTATATAGTATCGGCTGCGTGTTTCTTAGATTTTACAGTTCTAAGAACCACAAACAGACTACGAGGTAACCATCTGTGTGTGATAATTAAGTCTACGGAATAAATATAACTTTCAAACTGTTTCATACATTATTTCACTCGGACCAGCCGTGATGTTTCGCGTCACCGTCGTCTTTAGCTACGGAGCTGTAGCGTAAACAATGTCTTTGTTTTCGCGTGAGGATTCGCAATACACATCTCCTCATGTCTCCGTTTCAAAACTTCCTCGAATAAAGCATCGGTAATTCCCGATCTAATATCCAGTGTTCATTATAACTCTAATACTGTTGTTATCACATTTTCGACACTAAAAGTACAGTTAACCGTTATATTCTAACAAGCATCCTCTTCCTTCTGGAACTATTTAAAGAAACAAATGTATTACACCTTCTCGTTTATTTGACAAGATATATTTACAGTTAAACGACATAGAGTACGGATATTTATTTAAATATTAGAAAGTTATCGATACATAATTACTCTGTAATGATAAAATAACTTCAGTTTTAACTTAATGTGGTCTGTGTAATACTCGATAAAACGTGAGCCGTGTCATGTAAATGCTTTAACTAAAAGAAAAAAAATTAAGATTTGTTCATTACAAATATGAAGATTTTTTAAACCGCTTCTATATAACAGTAATTAATAAGCAAAGGGTTACACATTTTTTATTAGATTTTATATGCTTTTACAAATTATTGAAATCTTTATAAATTTTTTCAGTGAAAATGTGGAAAACACGTGCAGATAATAATCCGATGTCTGTTAGTGGCTTATATACAAAAGATTTTGAAAAGAAAATATGATTGAACATAGCGTGCTCACTCGTACTTAAGTCCAGTTTAAAAGGTCAAGTGTTGAATGTACACGAATATTTAATAATCACTGCCTATGTGTATATTATACTTTTTTGATGTTAAATTTAACGAATGTACAAGTTTAAATGAGAAAAGTTTTGAACTCAGCTCAATTTACCACAATAAGTAAATGAATAGAAAACTTTTATTTAATAACTCATGTGATTTTAATGTCTGTTTTTGTTGAAAAAAGTACGGCCTCGTAAACAGTTTTTTTTTTAAATTAACTCTGTTGTTAGGAAAACCGATTTCGTATATGGTAAATTTATCGTATGTATCGGCTGGTAGTGATGAAATTTATCGTTAACTAAATTTATTATGAAAATTAATATGTATTATTTTGCTTACAGTACAACAGTTTAACACAAGATTCAAAGAAGAGTTATAATTGATATCATCGTATATTTTTATTAAGTTTGCTACATGCCTCTGCTTAACCATTACTTTAATTACTAATTACGTAGTTATTGTAAAGTTTAAATCGGTATTCTACTATTTAAGGCCTTGTTTAATAACATTTGACCGCAATGCGAGGCCGTGTACAATAATCTATTGGTTAGAGCAAAGTTCCATCTTTACGGCCATCGTTTTAAAGTATGAAGTAACTCGATATCGCACTGTAACATTTATTAGGAAACACGGTTTTGAACATAAATAAAATTTAATCACGTATAAAGTAAATATTATGTGTCTAAAATTAACCTTGTAAAGCTACGATAATTGGACCCATAAATTGTACGTAAACATCACTGTTTATGTTTTCTCGAATTCTACAGATAACGTAAATCATCAGCGCAATTTATTTTTGAATAGAAAGTTGAGGTACCTGTGACGACGGAGAATTCCTCGCCGGGCCGGAGATCCACTTGGTCCGGCGCCATCGTTATCAAGCTTCTCCGGAGATCGGAATAGCTTACGGAATGCAGCCGCAACTTTTTCCTTCGAGCGAGACGTCATTTTCACTGTTTTATCCTCACTTGATTTAAAAATCACTAAACTTTTCAATTTTCACGGAATGTTTACTATTTACATTTAGACATCAATGGGCTGACATGTTAGGCAAGTGTCAGATTTGTATTAGGAATATGCGTATTATCAACCAGCTTTGATTGAGTGAGTTGGTTGCATCACTATTGCGGTAAGCAGCGCTGGGAGTCTCGGCGGGTAGGTGCAGCGGCTGCACAAGTGCGACTACGTACTCAGTGAGAGTAACTACGAAATCGAAACTTGGCACACTGAACAGGAGGTCGGTTATCGCTCTTTGGCTGATGCGGACAGAAATGTGTCACAATCGTGTGACACACTGCGTGCACACGCCACACGCGGCCGTCTCGCGGCCGGCTCTCGTGTGAATGAACCGAGTCCAGCCCTAGAAACCAGTCCGCGCGGCTACGCGGTAACCATTCATCGGCCCCGCACTGCAACAAAAACGCGTAATTTAATTAATGATCAACACTTAAACTATAGCTGTTAAACACAAATTTTAACAGAACTGTCAAAAAATTTATAACTAATCAACTTACTATATAAATTAGAAATTGTTATTGTGTTTCGGTTTAAAGAGCGTAGTAGTTCATGAAAATGTTATAGTAACAAGATCTTGTGTTCGAGAATAAGGCGTTGTGTTACAAAATGAGGAATAAAATATACTGCAACATTTATAGTCCTAAACAGCCTTAAAGTTGTATCACTGCCTATCAGGTGAACTTCCAGCTTGCCATCTAGCTTCTTTAAATAGGAAAACAAATTACAAAGTTGTTAAACAGGTTTTGTTCATTTATATAACAGTTTTTATTTATACATATATATATACAAAATTCTGCAGGAAAATATTTTTAAACCTTTTGATATAATTTGTCATCCCATCGTAGTAGTAGATTTAATACACACACAAAAAAGAAAAATTAAAAGAGGTTACAGACGGACATTTTCAAGAAATTGAATAGCCCTTGGCATCGTGCGTAACCTATAAAATTAGAGTTGACATGAAACTAGGTCAATACACGCTAACAAAGTAAACACATAGACGTCGAGGAAAATATTTAGAAACTCAATAACTTGTTACACTAAATAAATGTGAATATTTTTTGTATGCGTAACCTTGGTTGATCTAAAATAAAAACAGAACTTATGAAGCCTGGTTAATGACAATTTACCAAAATCCTTAATAACTCACGTCAACTCAATCCATCCTGTGTTCCTCATAAAGTTAAGATTTTTTAACATTGAAATCTTGAATCTTTGAAAAATAGTACAAAAATATCAGTTTGTGCTATTTTTACATAAAAAGCTTTACACAGGTGTTCTAAGTTATTATCATTATAATTTTACCCATAGATGCTGTCTCCTGCACACCAGCTTCTGCAATTTGGGTGTAATTGTCGAACTGGTCATACTTGATATGCGGGTTTGCGATCACAGTAAGTTAATAAAAGTCAAAAGAAAACTTGTATTCGTTTTCCTGAGGTTGTTCCCCTTATTTCCATTCAAACATTGAGTGTAGGTATACCCGAACCCGTCAAACAAACTAGTATAAACAGAAACATTCTTTAATTTAAGAGACATCGCCTTTTTTGAGTGACGTCGTTATAAAAACTGGCTAACTCTAAATCAAATAAACTTCGGTAAAAAAGAAATCGCGGTATATGCCCAATGACCATATGGCCCAACGATAATTAATGAAAATATGAATCCGTAAGCTGTGTGCGTCTGTCGACTGGTGATGATAATAATGATGACTCTTATTCTTTTCTCATAAATTTTATGAACGAAAATCTTTTATATAAACGATTAAATTATTGTTGTCACTCATGTTAATATGTAAGAATTGTAGAAAATCTTTTTTAGTTTTTTTAGAGCATTCCTATAAATAATAATAAATTAAAGCAATCTCCTATTTTACATGGAATGCCCCTTAGTATACTCTAATATTAATAGGAACTAATTTTTAAGTATAAATTAACACTGGAATTACTTAATGGCATATATTAACTAGTAATTATTTTATGTTATTGAAGTGAATCATTAATGGTTTGTCATTCAATCTAGTTGTCACAGTATCTAACACAAGAAGAGGTGTGAAGTACTCTATTAAAATTATTAATTTGACTGAAATATTAAACTTTTCTTTGTTCTTTTTTTAAATTAAGCATTTATTTTATCTAAAATAAAACTCATAAAATATATAAGATTGAAGAAGAGACTAGAAAATTACTTTTTGATGAGTTTCTTAGCGCCTAATTCATCATGTGCCTGTTGTGAATCATTAATCATCATAGCTATAATTTAATGTGTGATCTGATTTATTAAATTGCTTTAGATTATTATATTAAATGTATCAGTCTGTAGTTAAAACTTACCTCTACCAGTTATTATTATAATTTTTTGTTTATTATTCGTCGAGGCGACTAGACGAGCAAGGCGTTCAGCTGATGGTAAGTGATACGCTTGCTTATAGCAACATGGCGCTAGTTAAAAGGATATACACAACATCTCATTGCGCTCATCGCCTTGAGACGTAAGTTGTTAAATCTCGTTACCTCATACAGTACTCTTCAAACCAAAACAGTAATATTTGCACATTACTATTTAACGGTAGAAATAAGAGCTGCGGTGGTACTTACCTAGACGGTTTCCGTCAACAGAAACCTACCACCAGTTAATATAATAAATATTATAAGTATGTGCAGTAAAATATTTGGAATTACATGTTTAGAAAGTACCACTTACAATCACCATAAAAATTAGATGAAAGCAACATCAGATGGCGCTTAGTTTTCTTAAGGGGTAGAGGGAATTTCTCGATTTGTGCGCTTTACCAGCTAAAATTATATCATTATTTAATAGTAACTGAGATTGTTTTGAAGCACCAACTATTACAAATAAAAGAAATCTTTAACATATGATTATCTGTTCCTATTGTTTGTTGGACAGTTTAGTAAAAGTTAACTTATTATCTCATTTTTGTGACAAACATCTTTAATAAAAAACTTAAAAAAAAAATCTGCAGTAACTGATTATTACAGATTAGAAATGTGTTCAACTTTATATTCAATATTTGAATTGGAAATAAGAAATAATGAAAAATAATAACTTATCAAAACTATCTTTTTTTTTACATAATGACCTTGAAGGAGAAAAGCGAGCACCGCAATTTTTTTTTTGCATTCTTTTACAAATGAGGTTATTGCATCTGTAATAAATAAACTTTTAATTATTATTTTATGAAAGCCCGCCTGCGGAGTGGTATAAAGAAACGCTTGAAAGCCAAGTGTAGTTTATGGATGTTGGAATTTCTCCCTCACAGATCTTCACTTCACGTCCGCGCCTTGGAAATTAAAGCGGGTGTCGCTTATAGAGAAAATTATGAAGGCTTTTGAAAGCGAATCTATAAATATATATTTTTTAATTATTATGTGAAATATCGTGTAAGTAGGAAAAGTATATTTTTATTTAGCGCCAATTGGCGTTCCAGTCCAATTTAAATTTCCTCAGAAATAAAAAGACCTTCTTCAGTTTTATTATATTTAATCAGTACAAATTTTGTAAATGGAAAACGTCATTAAATATCGTGAGGAACCGATCTCCGAATGGTCGATGTTGATAATAGCCTTAATTTTCGGTTTGTGAGCGACGACTCAAGTCCCAGCTGTGGGAAGGTTGAGGAGGATGTTATTTATTTATCTTCAAGTATAATTTGCGTATCAATAATAAATTAATTTTGATCATATTTTAATTTCATTTTTATTTTATAACACACACAACGGGCTACCGTATAATAAATTTGTATTTTCTATACTATAATTAATTATTACTTGAATTTTCTATTTTTATTATAAGCTTATTGATGTCTGTTGACGGAGTCTAGATAAATTTCACTGCATAACTATTTGTGCTGTAAATTGATTTATAGAGAGCGTTATAACTAGTCAACTTTCTAGTTTTACTAAAGCTCTAACATTTTAATATGCCACCATGCGCAATTTGGTGTTATGTAAGCATCCTCATTGACTCTGATTAATATGAGCAGTTAATAAAAAATAAATAAACGCATATTATATACTTCAAGTTTCTGTAATCGTTTGGCGAGATATTAATCACCCAACCAAGCCTGAGTATTTTTTGCTCCATTATCATTATACATCAAAAAGAAGTTTTTTTAGGTTGATCTAGAAAATGAGTCAAAGGTTTTAGAATTATCGCGAAATTAATTTTTGAAGATCCCGTTAATTTAATTTCAAAAAAACTTTTTGAAAGACTAACAGACAAGTTTAAAGTTAAAGCTCATGTTAAATATTTAGATTCGACGATCTCAGTCAGTTTCAAGTGCTTAAAGAGGAATTGGGTTGTGGAATGGGGGAGGGAAGAGTGACACAAGATGTGGAGAGAGCACAGCGTCCTACGTCATAGTCTCGCCACCGGACCCATTTGTGAATATAACGATGTTCAAGCAATTTACATTTATGAAAATTGCGATGCGCACCGAGTTCACTTCTAAATATTTCCATATAATTTCAATGTTCATCGAATTAAACAATTTGCAGTTTAATAACATTAGGATTAATATTAAGAGTATTGTCGATAAGATGCCTTTAAAACCATCACGTTCTTCGTTTACCAGTAACAGTATTAATCTAAATACATGTAAATTGAATACTTAAATAATTTTTGTGTGAATAAATCATATCGTCTCACTTTATATGCGAGAAGACAAGCGCAATAGGTCCGTAAATGTCACAAGGAAAACTGCAGACTGTATGTTGGAGTTATTTCATTTAAGCAGCTTTTAAGTATTTTCAGCATTCAGGTGAATGTATGATTTATATATGACATTTTGATGCTTTAAAAACACATTAAATAGTTGAAGCACTAAGTGAAAACCTGAATTTTAAGTGGATTCTCGAAAAACATTATTATCGCAGATCTCTTAGAACAATAGGTTGAGCCAAGTGTGAGCAATAGACGGTAAAATAACCGTAGATCTCATGTTCTGGAATGTTGCATAGAGGGCACAGGAGCAGCTTTCTGTGAAAAATATATTTAACGTAAATACAAAATCCACCCACGTGAGCAACACCGAGATAGTTTTGTTTCTACGTGTACTTTAGTTTTTCATCTAAGAAATATATCTCTTATTAAAATCTTTATTTATTAGTTAAGTATTTTACAAACCCTATAAGCAATTCCAAATTAATTAAATAATAATTTGTTGTAAAATATTTTAATGATAACATTCAATTTATTAATATTTTAAAATTTTCAGTACAAAGTATGCAGTGAAATAAGATAATGTTTTTTTTTTATCCAGATAGCTTTCACATGTATAGATTTCAACATGAATAATTTGTTAAGTTAAGAAATGTACAGAAGTTATAAAATGTTCAGTCCACATCTTCTATATAAATAATTCTTAAAAATTTAACACCATTATTAAACATCGACAGCACAGACTTACTCGATGATTCCTTCATTATTTTCTAGAGGTACTCATTAAAAGAAAACTGTTAAAACCTGAAGGAATTGTAGAATGCGAATATCTCCTAAATAGATTTTCATTGCGTATATAATGTTGTTATGTTATAATTTGTATAATTACAGATAGAGCAAATGGAATTACATCAACTTATATAGATGTATAACGAAATCATTTATATAGTTAAAAAGTGTGCCATGACAACGTATCATTATTTATGTATAAGTTATAACAAGTTATTGATAAATAAAACTTTAACTATATAAAAAAATTGTAAAAGGTAATGTTGAATAGAAACGAAAAATTTACAGAAGCAATAATTAAGACAAATTACAAAGTAATTTTAAAGTAAATAGCGACTTTACATGATACTATTATCAGTCTGAAGTTTAACTTATAATTATATGCTTAAAATCTTGTTGAATTTAATCAGTGGACTTTGCCTGTCGATGTACCCATTTATTAAACCTTACTTTATCAGACATTATCGAACAAAAGAATTTATATAACATACAATAATTAATTATACAAAGCTTTATGTTGCGACTGCTCAACTAATAGTTTGGGTAATGTTAACTCCCGTTGTATAAATGGACGTCAGAGGTTGATATCAGTATTGAATAAGGTGTTAGTTTACTTAATAATGGCTTCATTAAAAATGAAGCTCACAACAATGGTTTTTCCAAGGTGGGAGTAGAGCCATTGTTCAAGGTATAATATAATAAGTTATAATATGTCAGAAACCCTCTTTTTTAATGCCATGGTGTATTCTGATGGAGTATTGATTTTATAAATTTCTTTATAAAAGATTTAGTAATAATGTTTATACGTTAAGACATTTCTAGAACAAACATTACCATACCCATAATATTTGGAATCAGACAGTTGAATTATTTTGCAGCCAAAACATGGTTTTTTAAAGTAAAAGTTGTTGTAAGAAAGAATTAATATGATATCCTGTGTCAAAAATCCGTTTATTATTTTAATAGGTATAATTAATACGAATTGTATACTAGTATTTAAATCTGTCCAATCCCAGAAACCTTGATCATTCTTTATTATCCAATCACACGACTTTCCAAAAGCAAAATATTTATAGCATTAACTGTGTTTGTAATATTTGTTTACTGAGCGAGAGTATGATAATATGCTTAGGTTGTCTCCAAAACAGTGTTTAATTTTTATAAAGTAATAATTATTTAAAGTGCTATATTTCATTTCTTATATTACAATACCGTGCGACGAAAAGTTAAAATATGTTTCAAAAGGGGTTTTTTAATTTTATATTTCACCATTAACATTTTCTAGTTGAAACTATATCTTGTTTTAAATTTAAGGTAAACCGAAATTGTGTAGCATAAATATAATCAAATAAAATCGTTAGAGATAATCTAAAACCATTTTGTTAACTATAAAACAAAACTGTTTATATTAGTGAGCATAAAAAAATTCCGCTGCTGGTCCGCCTAAATATTTAATATTGTTTACATGAAAATGTGCGGTGGTCCGCACTATTTACATAAAACACCCTATCGACCAGCCTAGCTTCAATTATTTTTGCAGAATTTAATTACAACCCACCCCTTTTCGAAATATATAACAGACGCTTGACTTTGGATGGCTTTGATAATGGGACCACGAATACGGCACAAGCAATAAATCAAATATATGTGTATAGATAGACATGAATTCTTAGTAGAATTCTTGATTTAAATTTAAATACCAATTAAGAAATAACAGGTTAGGATATATTTATCTATAGATTAATTTATTATAATAAATAAAGGCACTGAAAGTTCTATGAAAATTATGAGAATGCTATTATTTAAATAAGAAATATAAAAAATTATTAAAACTTAGTTATATTCGTAGACTATTCGATGTTTATAGAAATTTAAGTTGAATAATAAAGGGTAATACTAACATAGTCTAATCAAAATTTCGTTCTTTAATTATTTTCGTTTGACGATTGTTTTACAATTTTGAATTGGAAGTCGAGTCTGAATGTTAATAGCCTATTATGTAAACACAAATAGTACAGTAATTATAAATATTAATCATTAATTACGAAGTTCGAAGCAGAAGTTATCATCGTTGTATGATATAAACAATACTAATTGCAATTACTTAATTATTTATACAGAACATATTTTAGATAGTAATGTATATTTTCGAATGTGTAGTTAGTATTTTTAATCAGAAAATCTATCTTTATCACCAAAAAGTACGTTAATACTAATGAAAGTCGTTATTGCCACACATGCCATTAATATATTAGTATTGTCATTATTGGAGAGGCCTACGTTCAGCAGTGGACTGCAATAGGCTGAGATGATGATGATTGTCATTATTTATATTAGTGTGTTCTGCAAACATTTTGTATGCAGATGTTGAATGCAAACTGTTTTTCTTTTGTTTGTCGTTTCATATATCTGCGACAAAATTATATATTTCAATTTCAATTGTAGATGTATGACAAGTATTTGTTAGTAAAAAAAAGTATTTTCAGTCTTAAAAATTTATAGTTTTTAAATGGAAATTTTACGTACTTTTATTATATAACTATATTCAAGTAATAATACTACTTCTACCACGATAGATAATCTGATTTCTATATCTAGAATTTAGATACTAAATTTTTAAAAACACAAAATACTAAACACAAAATGCGGTTTAAGCAATGTTAAGAATTCGCTTAAATAAAATGTGCTTTAAGGATTATAATGTTTTTTTAAACTTTTCTTATATTCCCTAAGGTATACTTTTGACCTTGAGGTATTCTATACTAAATATTTAAAATATCATCAGCAAATAAGCGTCCGCTGCTGGACATGGACCTCTCTCCACGGGTACTGCTCAAGTATATATCAATTATTATAAAAATTTATAACACATTACTATGAAACTAAAATTTAAACTATTTAGAAATAAATGTAACAAGAAGAAAATAAAGAAAAAAACATAAACTATAGTACCTACTAAAAATAGAAGAAGGTAGATATGATAGTAATAGGAGTATTTTTTTATATTTTGATATGCTCTTTTATTCCTCGGACTATTGTCGGAGACCTTGTTTGCTTATCATATACTTGTTT
>DWLS01007311.1:0-10844 GCA_018246255.1 Pachliopta kotzebuea | reverse complement strand
TACCTCCTTTTGTATTTATTTGTATAATAATAATAATATATCTTTCACACTTCACCTACTACATCATCTCCCACCTCTTAGGTTGACTGGCAGAGAATGCCTGTAGGCATTAAGTCCGCCTATTGTAGCCTATTTTAAGGTGATGCAATAAAGTTTTTTAAATAAATAAAAAATAAATAAATAAAATAAATTAATTAGTAACTATAAAACATTTTTTACAATAGAATTACAATAAAGAAAATAATTTTGACTGTTTATAAAGTAATCATTTTGAAATCAAGAACAGAAAAAAAAGGAATTTTATAGTGCTTTGACTTGAAAGTGAATACGGGTGATAGATGACAATGGGACTTTTCCTTGTTCTACCTCCTCAAAATATAAAACTATTAAAAAATACAATGTTAGTATTTAATATTAATACATAGTGGACACATAGTACATTTTCTGTCAATTAATACTTGAGTGTGGAACACAGACTAGTACTATTCTACTGCAAAATGTACCCATAAACAATGTGTTAATAATTGATTTATTTTGGATAACATTGTCTGTTTCACACTTGTGTTCAGGAATTTTTTTTTACAAAACTTCAAAAGGAAAATAGAATTCTGATATTTTTAACAACAGTTGATATAAAGAGTACCTTGCTTATAGATAGTCTTTGCATGGCAGGAAACTGATGAGATCCTGTGGTATCAGTTATTTGTAAAGTACATATTGTTTTGTTGCTGCTTATGACCTGAAAATAAAAATTTATAATAAAGCAATAAAAGATCTTACTAAATAATAGTAGAAAAAATGTAAAATGTTCAAAAGCATTTAACATAGTTTACATTTTATGTTTAATGTATATATACATTATTTTAGTCTTAAAAAAATTATTTAGTTGTCCTGTAAATACAATCCATTTCGAAACAAAGCAATGATCAAGTATTAATGGAAACTCACCAATACTAGCCAGTTTTATATTCAACTGGATCTCAGCTAATGCTTATAATTCACAAACAAAATAATAAGTGTAAATTTACATTATTAAGATGACTACAAGACATCAAACCCTTTTTAATTTTTTAGCAATAAATATTGATATTATATTTACGGCATCACAACGTTTGGATGAAGTTTGAGATTATTTTATTCTTTGTTCAAAATTCTTTCATGTTATATCACAAATTACATTAAGTCAAATCGGATTATAAATTTCTAAAAAAGGTAAATGGCATAATGCAAGTCAATATCCATGATGAAGTAACTCGAACACTTAATAAAAGAGAAAAGTTTAAATAAATAATAGCGAAAATAATCAAACCTGTCTGTAAGTGTCTTCGATTGTAGGTATATACGACTCTCTAAATGTGCCTTTGACAAAACGTAACACCAGTGAACTCTTTCCTACGCCGCCTGCCCCAAAAACAACAACACGATAATCATTGCTTTGCTCCGGCATCACTATTTTTTTCAAAACGTTACAGAAAATCAATTCAATATTTTTTGAACAGCAATTTAATAATAGAATTGTCACTGCATTTTTAAAATTTACAACAAATTCTCATAGCATTGGTCTTTGTAATTCTCACTAAGCACCGTAATAAAATGCATATAAAATATAAATGGACATTATAACACTATTTTTAAATATACAACGCCCAAGCAACATAAAACTGCGGTAAGAATAATCACTAAATTCACAGCAGTGACAAATGTCAAAATCGTATTTTTTATTTTTTCGGGTTTAGAATCTAGTCTCTCCTGAAACAGATTAATTGTTTTAGATAATCCTTTCTTTTAAATAGCACCTTAATAATTTTTTTTGTGAATAATTACATTTATAATATACACATTTCGCTAGTAAAACTTGTTTATTAAACCAAATACCAAACCATCATTACTATCTACCGTACTTACACCATGATAAGAATTTACATAGAAAAACTATCTATTACAATATTAAAGTGGATGGTGTTCAGTAAGTGTGCGAATATTTAATATCTACTTTTCCATAACTCTACAATTAGTTACTAACTAATAACTAACAGAAATGTCTCATATCCCCAAACGAAACACATTTAATGTACCACGATGATAAATATTATTAGGTGTTCCTTGAATTTAACAGCTTTATCTGCCTCATAATCTGAAACACAACTTTAATTTCTTTAGTTTATAATAACGTTTTATTTTAAATCTGTTCTTATTTATAGTTTCTAGTAAATAATGTCTAACTATATTCTACATACGCAACAAATTTTATCTGTGCTTTGTGCACATAGATCGAGGAAGGGTCAGAAAATTACAAAATTACAAATGGCTTCCGTTTCCAAGTTTTGGCTGCCGTAATTTAACTCTTGGCATGGTTTTCTGAATCGAGGTTCGTTATAATTAAATTAACTTTAATAAGAAGTTTTTATGAAAATAGTAAAATTACTTTCGGCTTTTTTATTACTTTTCTTTGACGTATGGAAGAAAGTATTATTTAGAAATGTGCCGGGTATATAGTCTATTTTTTCCTGTTTTTTTTTGCTTAATTACATTTCTATTACCTTCTATCAATTACGTTTACTACATGTGGTTCGAATAATCCTAAAACTACATTTAAATTAACATAAATCATACTGAGAAATCTATTTATATTTCAGATCAATTAAACATACGAACGTGTTCGATCGAAAAGTTAAGAGATTTGACTTTCATTATGGGTATACAAGATCTACAAACTTTTTTAGAAAATGAAGGCGTAGGAGTCGACTTATTTAGGATTGCTAGAAATCACGCTGGTGGATTCCGGTTAGTTCTGGACGCAGAAGGATGTCTGGATCGTTTGTATGGAGGATATTTCTCAGGTAATTTTTCCTATTACAGGTATTCTTGTTTTAGTTTTTTCTTGTCTTTTTTTTTTTAATAAAATTATAATGAAAATCTAAATTATGACCCATCTATGGTGCTAGTTTACAAGTATAAATAATATTTTTAAACTTATAGACTGGGCATGTGGGGGACAGTGGGCAAGATGTGTTCAATTTCTGACAACATTAGCCCAAGCACTTGCTGAACATCAGGTAGCCTTGTGTGTCTGTTTTAATGGTGCCCATCCAACACCTCCAGCAGTTCCGCAGAACTGGATCCAGACTCAAGCAACATACAGGCAACGAGTTAATTCTGTAAGTACTATCCACATTAGAAGTATTTTACCAATATTTTTTAGTAATATCTAAGTATTATTAGCATTCAATGTGTAAAATCACTGTCTAATTTAAGGAATTTTATGTTTATTACTTAAATTTAATTATAACTACTAAATCCATGCCATATTTAAATGAACAATTTGAATCTTGTATAAACTGAAACCAAAAAAGAAAAAAGTCAGAGAAATGTAGAAATTACAGACAAAAAAGTGTAAACTTAAATAAAAAAATGTTAGTGTAAAGTTTTTTTCTCCACATTGCTAAAAATAATGTTTCTATTAGTTTCAAACTATCCAAAAGTGTTAATCTTTCTTGTAGGTATTGCGTCATATAGTTACTAAGGGAACTCCTCCACCTAAGGTTTGGTGGGTACCACCAACCGGTCTACATTCCTGCCTTAGGACAGCACTTCGATATTTAAACATCCCCATTGTGAGTTGTTATTTATCTATTATATTTATGTATTTTATCTTATTTAGATTCAGAAGTCACAGAAGTAATGCATTGTTTCACTATGGTTGTTTGTCTAGGCCTAGCCCAGACACTTATTATATTACAGATATAGTTTTATTTATTACATGGATAAAGTAGTAAAATTTACACTTCTATTTAAATAATCAATGACACTAGTTCTATAGTCAAGAAAGCAAACTGACTTTACCTTTTAGCACAAAGTATATATTTAAAAGTAAATAAGTACAAGTTACAATATTGAGATTAATGATACATTTATTTATAGATGGTGTCTTCTGATGATCATTGCCAAGAGGTTGTTGGTTTATGTAGAGAAAAAACCTATGCTGGTCTTGTTGGCTGCTCTGGAGAATATTTAGTTTTTCAACCGCCAAGATACTTCAGTTCATCTTTGTTAAAACTTACATATCGGGTATATTTAACTCATAATGTTTTAAATGAGTAGTATACAGTTTCACTTATTTCAGAACAGGCAAATTGTTTAATAACTTTCATTTATGCATTTTGTAGTCATCATTGGAAACGAAAGAATACTTGGTTCATGAGTTACCAAAAGTCTTAGATGTATCACAAGACAGATTATGCCTTGTAGCTGCGCTACTTGGAGGCACTATTTTATCTGAGCAGAGTCTCCAAGACTTTTATAAGCGTTTGGGAATCACACAAAAGAAGGTGAGCTAGACTTTCTTTACTGTTTTTCCAGAAAATTTATTATAAAATATGGAGTTACATTCCTAAAAATTTGTTGGCCTCGCTTTTTCCGAAAAGAATTTGTCAAAACCTTGAGACATCTTATAGTCAACATGACAGATGAATTACATCATGGTATGCACTTGCTATGCAGAAAATATAGTTATGGTATAACTATGTATGTACAATATACAGAATATAATATTTCATGAGAGTCTACAAAGCAGTGCACACTCTGTGTTAATGTGCTTGTGTCATCATTTATCAACCCTGGCCTTATTAAAGGGTACATTTAGGGTGTAGGAACCTTCATTAATGTGTACCCAGTAAAGTTCTTTATTATTGCAGCAACAAGTTCTTCCAGAAACATTTATAAAAACAATTTGTCAGTTTGTTCGAGAACTACCTTCTTCTGATATTGATGGTGCCTGTATGGAAATATTTGGTGATCTGAATGATCTCCGTGCTGCTAAACTTAAGCAGGCTGTTCAATATTATCTTAATGGTACCAAAGATGGTTTCTTAAAATATAGGACTGCATCTGGTATGCATATTTGTGTAATATATTTTTTTATAATAATGTTTAAATTTATTGAAAACTAAACTTTTAATATCTTTTTATAAACATTAGAAATAATAAGTTTTTTTTTAAATTTTATGTACTTATGAAAATAATCTCAATGTACCTACAATATAATAATTTCATCATTGTATACTGCATATTGTATTGCATATATTTTTAAGGACGTCGATCAAAAAGTAACAAAAAAAATCACAAACTGGATATGAGCCCGCCATCAACTTCTGCTGACATGGACACTACTAAACTGGCTACTGAATCATCAGAACATGAGGTTTACTTTTTAATTAAAGCACATTACCATTGCTATGGTCATCCACGCCTTTTACATCATAAAATCATTGGAATTCATTGGCAAAGCATAGACATGTGCATGGACAAAATTATTTAAGTTTTGTTTTAGCCGAGTGCATATTTAGTCATTCAGTTTTTTTTTCCTACTTTCTCTTATTTTCACCTTTACTTTTTAATTTTTATAATAATTATTTCAGGTTAAATTAATGAATATTTATGTGTTTTATAATACTGAAGTCAATTATATTATTAACAGTAACATTATTTTCTGACTATATAAACTTTTCAAAAAATTTTCTTCTTTTTGGTGGAATAGTTTTTTATTATAATTTTTATTTTAATTTATTTATCTAAGCACTTGATTGGTTAAAACATCAAAACCTGAAAAAATTACAGCAAAAAGGCTTGGAAGATTACAAACTGGCTACTGCGAATGCATCAATTCATGCTGACTTTAGTATGGAAGAGGGCACAAATGATATCAACCATGCTATTGCATCAATGACCCTTGAAGGTGGAGATGGGACTCCTGCTAAACAACAACAAGGGGGTAAATTTGGTGAAAGAAATGAAAAAGAATCAGCTGCTGCAAAGGAGGTGTGAATTTGTCGAATTACTATATTTTTTAATTAAACCAACCTTTTTGATGAGATTGTTTAGTATGAATTTTTTTACATAATGAGGATGGTAAAATCTGTGCAAATCTAATTTTTTCATAATATAATAACAAATAGCTTTAAAATAAAATATTACATTAAAAATATTTGTAAAATAAACAATTTTAGATCAACAACATATATCTTGCAAAACAGATTTACCTTAGACTATTATAATATTTTATTAGTATTTAAGATCATATATTATGGTCCAGAAACTCATATTAATATCTTAAAACGTATTGTCCTTCAGGTTATATTTTTTATTTTAAAAAACAATCTTTTAATTAACACAAGAGGTAACATTTGGTCACTTAACAAAAAGTCAAATCATCAATTTTTTGTTAAATTTCACAAGAAAAGTTTAATACTGAATTAGTTGGTAATAGTTCATTAGGCTGTTGTTTAGCTACAAGTAAAGAAATAAAAGAAGAAAGAAGCTGGAATAGCACAATTTGTACAGGTTATATGTTTCGAAGAAACACGGGTTTGCTCCCTTCTGTGCTTAAGCTTTCTATATAGGAACATATTATGAGAAAATGTAATATGCACTGCTATGGACATGTGATACACGTTATCTCAGACACTTAGATAACATGGTGAATAACTGGCGACTCTCCTTGTGAAAGGATCTGGGTCCCATTGGTGGGAACAATTAGGGGGGTTTTTATCAAACTAAGAATTAAAAAGTTATTAATTTTCCAGTGTGTGCAAAGTATTGGCAGAATAATTCAAAACGATGACAACTGCCCTCCTGCACCAGCGGAGGTTCTACGGACATGCGCTGAAAGACATGCCCGTGGCCTGATGCACCCACAAATGCTTTCGATTCTCACACACCGCCAAGTTTCATTGCCGGTCCTTATGGAGGATGATAACCATCGCGAGATACCATCTATACATCATTTCTTTAGACCCATTAGGCAGAATGTTTACGCCATTTTGTACAACATGCATCATCATCGTTTCATGGCACAAAAAGCTAAAGGTCAGTTATCAAAATATAACATTTTTTATAACTTTTGTAATTATCAAAATATTTTGTGTGCTTATGGCCAATATGTAAATTTTATGGTCCACGTTTTATTTACATATTTTGCAGTGATTTCAGTGTAGGTTACTATATTTAAAAAAAAAAAATTTCAGAGGATAGTACTAGTAGTGCTGCTACATATAATGAAAAGCCGTGTCAAGTTCAAGTAGCAGAATGGATATATTCGCGAGTAAACCCTGGGAAGAGTCCAGAATTGGTGCCTGGAATTGTTCTAGACTGGCCTGTACCGACAGTGCAAAGGCTTTGGTTCGGGTGAGCTTCTTTGGCGGGTGGTTTTTATTTGACAAATTGATGAGAGTAGCAAAAGATTCACTTGACACCTATAGGCAATGCGGCGTTAGTTAGGATAATAAACACTGCACTCCTTGTCACTTTCATACATAACATGTTAATTCTCATTGCTTCAGTAATTTATAAATAAATGAAATAACCCTGCAGAGGTAACAAACTTGTTGGCCTCTGGAAAGGAACTACCGCCAGTTGCATAATACGCGCCAGGCATGCGAGATAGTGTAAACGTCAAAAATAAAATATTAATATATCCAATATACATAAATATTCTTGTCTACATTTTAAAAATTAAATTCCTGTTTAAATGCACATTCAAATCAAAACTTATTACAATAATAATAAATCATAGTTTTAGTTAAGTTGAAACTATAAATCTTAACATTATTATAATTTAGCAAATTCCTAAACTATTTTTAAATATTCCAGAACGGCGCAAGATGATAAATGTCGACGCATGCGCGCATTCCTCTCGTGCATGCGGTCTGATACTCCGCTAATGTTGAACACATCCTATGTGCCACAACATTTGCTGATTTTAGCCACTGTGTTAAGGTAACTAATTTAATAGCAGAGCAAGGATGGCGAAACTTTTTTGATATCTGTGCCACTAAGTCATAAAAATTATTTTATATATACGTAAAGTGTCACAATAAAATTTCATTCGAAATGTTAACGCGGTGAAACTATTTAACATCTAAGATATGATTCAGTACTAGAAATTTATATCATAAATTAGAAATTAAGTATAGATTAACAATTTTTTATTAATTTCTATCAAAAAAGGTAACAAAGAAATTATTTTGTTTTTGTGCTTATCATCAAAGTTGTAAATAAATACTCTACTGCTATGTATATTTTTTCAGATTTATAATGACATCGCAGATTCAAATTTTACGTCGCCAGGAACTAGATGCATTTTTAGCAACAGCTTTTTCAAATGATCTCATGAATGCCCTTCATCTTCAAGAAATGACTGTGAGTTATTAACAAACTTCCGGGACTATGTTGATAATTTTTTTTATGGGCGTTTTTCTTCTTGCCTTCTCTTCCTTCTCAACTGGTTTGCATAGGTTAACATCTCTATGATGTTCCGTCAATGCAACAATAATAAAGTTTCTTAGGGAATTACTTTTATACATAATCATATTCATTAAGCTTTTGACTGCTGCGTGCTCTCGGACGAAACCATCTATATAGACGGGGCGTTTTTCACTTGTCAGTCGTTGCGACTAGTTGTCCACTGACTACTCGGAACTGACAGTGACCAGAACAGTATCCGGAAATTGTATGCCATTGTTAGGATCTAAAATTTATAAAGGCAAAAAAATTTAAAAAGTCATTTTTTATTTATATTAAGTATTAGTTTCGGCGCCTGAAGTAAATTATTAAATTTATGGTCTAAATACCTATTAAAAGCGCGTTTTGATCTACGTGATTTTACATCTGCTCGCTTTAGGAGTTTACTGCTTGAATTCGCGACAATATGCAGTAAAGAAACAGATTTACAGGAATCAATGCACGGAGAGGTTATACGAGAGTGTACCATAGAAGAATAGTGTAATATGAAGACAATTGATTGAACGATATTGAAACAATTGCCGATATTTAGTTTCTATATTACATAAGACAACAAATTCTATATTGAATCAGTTGGAAAACAGTAATAAAAGTGTTATAGTTAAAAAATACAGAGGGCATATACATTGATGTATTGTGAGAAAGTATATATACGCCTTTAGCAGTCAAAGGGTTCAGCTTCTTTAAATTCTTATTAGCGTCTCATAACAATGAATGAAAGAATAATTAACCACCAGGTCTTGCATATTTTTTGTCTCTTGATAAAAAAAAAAACAATGTTCGAAAAGTCTCCATGATTTTTTGACTGTTTGCATTAGAAAACTATTCTGGCACCACATAATGTAGAGTTTATTTGAACCTGCCTGTCCTGCTATTAATATTGTAAATATGCTTTCGTAATGATACTACTACGTCCTTGCCATTAACTTATATAAGAATATTCAGGGCGAGCATCCAAAGCTGCCACGTGGTGTTGATGATGACGATGATGATTCAAAGCCTCATTGTCACTTAACATCATGTGAAATTGAAGACAAATTTCAATCTATTGTTGAATAAAAAAACCTGAAAGCTTTAGTTAATATTTTACAATGTAAAACAATTTCGTAATAGTTAAAATACTATAAGTATTACCAGAGAGATATTTTATTTCTTAATATTTCCATGATATATTTTGATTACTTATTTGTAGGTAAATGGAATCAGCGCTCGCGGTGTGCAGTTAGGCGCGTTGGTGATGGCGGGTGCGGAAGCAGCGTTGTTGGCTAACGATGCATGCGGCGCACCCGTGCCTTGGCTCGTGGCCGCGCCTTGGTTATATTTCGACGGGAAACTGCTTCAGCGTAACCTACATCGCGCCGCGCACTGCAAACATTTAGCGCAGTTGTGTGATAATCATCTCGATACCGTTGTCAAGGTAAAAATTATAGCTTAACCTTTTTATATAGGCACTTATTAGGTCAATGCGCTTTACCATCATAGACCACATCACCATTTAACACCAGGTCCGATCGTGGTCAAGCTTTGACTCGTAACTAATAAAAAAAATATATAGAATCTACAATGAATTAAAACTTGATCTCTATTTCATGGTGTTCAGTAATAATGAGGCTGTCATATATTGACTGCTTGAATACTGCAATTTTATTATGGCGGGGGTTTTATGTAAATATATGTATATATATTTATTAATATTAATGTACAATAGTAGCAGACAGGCTTCAAACATATCTACCACCAACAAAATTCCACAATACAAGGTCTGATATTAAACTATATTACAAGATTTAGCCACTGTGCCATGAAGACTATTATCATCTCTTTCATGTCTCTACTTAATATAATTTTAATTAATTTAGCTTTTTAATATAATTATTATATTTTGGCAGGTAGAGCGAATGCGTAAAGCGATTCTTGAAGGACTTGAAGTCGAGTTTGCGATGCCACCTCTACCATTAGTAGCAGGTGTGGTAGGAGGTGCACTAGGAGGGTCTCTTGGTGGTCAACTAGGCAGCTGGAGTCGCGGAAGAGGACGAGGCGCCGGGGCACGGCTCGAGATTGCTGGTGTTGTGGTTGGACAGTGGGGTGGTGGCAGTTATCCTGCTCGCACTCATCGTTATCCACAAGTATTTACATCTATTTGTGTGTTATTACTAATGCTTGTTATTTTGTCTAATAACCAAATCTACTGTTATGTATCTTTTAGTACTTTAGCTTTAACTTATAAACTATGGAATTTTTATGTGTAAACAAAAATGGTGTTTAATAAAGAAATTTGTTCTGAAGGTAACTCAATTGCTGGAAACTATCTAATTAGGTATTCATGTCTTCCTCCAAACTGGAGTGTATGATATAAGTACAGGTTTAAAGAGCATGTTAGCTAGAGAAATTACTAGGGTAACAAGTCTTAACATTTTGTATGAATGTATCAAGCACAATGGATTACTGTATATATCATTTTGACAAATAGCTCGCGCCACCGCGACTCGTTTTTCGTACTCCAAGTACGGAATTAGGTTAAGGTACAGTTTATATATATAAGTATC
>DWLS01007310.1:0-10844 GCA_018246255.1 Pachliopta kotzebuea | reverse complement strand
CATACATACGTACATACACACACATATATACATACACACATACATACACACTCACGTGGTGATGTATGCTAGTGAAATTACTGAGGTAACGATACGCGATGATACGCCCTGTGTACATCAACATTCCCGTCCATACAGTTATTATTCAGAATATTCCCTTCTCAGATCCTCACCCGCCCTCACCCTCAACCTGGGAGCAGTCGTGTCGGTATACGTTACCCAGAGGATGGGGGGGGGAGGACAGACACACACACACACACACACACACCATATACTGTGTGTCTTCACGCTGCACGCTCTAACTTGGGCCTGTGTTCAGTCTACATACAACAAGTTTGTTGTATAGCGCGCGCGATGTGGAGGTGACTCCTGGGTGATGTCACTGCGCTCCCCCCACCCCACCGCCCCACCCCGCGGCCCCCCCCCAGTACGTTATCTAAAACTGGTCGCGTTGGTCTATTGTGTAAACATGATTCCGTTTAAAGTAAACATTCTATATATGTACATACATACATATATATATATATATATATATACACCGCACGCCGCACGCCAACAACCGTACCGAGTCATATGTTTTTTTACCTCTGCGATTAGACTTTTGTTTATTCCTCTCCGTCCCAGTGTACCATCACGGTCTTCACCATAATAATAAGTAGCAATCACCTTCACATCCTTAACCTTTGTACCTTTCACCTTTGTAACAGCATCACCGTGTTCCACCACTCAGTGTACGAAATCCAAATAATTTTTAAAATTTGTAAACTTCTCATTGCTTTCATCATCTCCAACTCCACCAACAGACATCCACAACTGTATATTAGGTCTATTCTGAACGAAGCATTGTTTCACACCCTTTTATTATAGAACCTCCGAACCCCTTCTTTTTTTGTCGCGGTGGGAAATTATCAAAAGATATCCTGCTTCTGATGGAAAGTTAAGGACTATGTGGTATTTATACCCGTTTAAACTACGGTGGTCATCCTCAGTGCATTGCTGAAGGCACCGGGATTTTTTGCAAACTTTACCGGTGTTGCACTGCTGCTAAGCACATCCTTTTGGTTCGAACGCTTGTCTTCCATTTGGATAATACCAGGTTCGAATCCTGCTTGCACCAATTCATTGTATACACGTGATTTAAGGCAAGAAGGAAATTGAGTGGATGTAAATATAAAACCACATCCTGGGGTGATTGCAATAGTCCATAGCAAACCTTAGCTGTATCCTGGTGGTGATGTGTGGATTCCGTTTCCAGTTCCCTGAGGCTGGTTAATATGTATGAATTGGGCGGTTGAGCTGCTCGTGCTCGTGCCTGTGCTCGTGCTCGGTATGTAAATAGCCAAAAGCGTTTCATAGAAACTGCATCGACGTCGGGGAAAGTGTGCCGGTCGGCCGCTCACCGGACCGCGGCACCACGTCCGCTGCATACCTGACTCCAATACCACGCGACCAGTGGCTTACATCAGCTTGAACCCCAAACTACCAACCCCACATCCAATTCCCGCACAACCAGACAACCCGGCTACCTATTGTGGCTGATCTGACCTGACCTGTTCAGGCTCCCATTTGTTTTGCATTCATAGCAAAGCAAGAAATTATTAATTGATCAAATAATTTATATATTAATGTTAACTGTACTACAGAGACCTGGTGACCTGTGACACCAGGGTTTATTACCTATCACTGGCACCAGCGATCCATAAACATAATGAGAACAGTTATATAGATACCTCCAAATTCTGTTTCCCTAAACTTCTTTGATTTGTGGTGACAAGTAAATATATTTTGAAACTTATAAGAACTGCTGCTTTCTAGTCCAAACCCTCATCCCCACTCCCAGCCTAGACCACACTGAACCTGCCTGTTCCTACCTTCACCACTCAGCTCTTCTCCTGAGGGAAAGTAAGAGAGTATCGGGTTTTGACAAAAACATGATTTTAAATGTACTATTTCTGTTATTATAAGGTTATGATGTAACTAAATAATATCATCATCAGCTGATAGACGTCCACTGCTGGGCATATATCTCCTAAAATAGCGGAGGGATTTGGGCCGTCTCCCACCACGCTGGCCCATGAAATGTATCAGCTCACATTGGAACTGGTTCGCAGGCGCGCATGGAGGTGGAGGACCTGTTCGTGGACCTGGCGGACGGGAGGCGGCTGCTCAAGCTGCTGGAGATCATCAGCGGCGAGCGGCTGCCGCGCCCCAACTCCGGCAGGATGCGGGTGCACAAGATCGAGAACGTCAACAAGAGTTTGGGCTTCCTGCACACCAAGGTAACATGTTACACATCGGCGGCTGGTCTCCGGCTACTGACATCCAGTAGTAGGCAGTAGTAAACAGATAAGATAAAATAATAAGTATTAGCTAATTATTAAGTAACCACATCCACATCAGTGGGAACTCTCCAGTTCCACCTGGACCTCTACCCTTATACACTTGGGCACTTACTGTATGGTATTCTCTGTCTTCCGGTTTGAAGAGTTAAGCTTGCAGCTAAGGAAAACATTCATGTGACATTCATTGGGTTTATTATATATAAACACCTCATCATTTGCTGGTTCTTCTGGCGCACCCTGGTCTGGCTGTGCTTGTCTCTCCTGGCTCTTGAACAGCCATTAAATTGTCCGGATGCAAGTAATTGCAGGCGGAGACCGCTGGTAGCACTTACACGCTAATGCGCGTGATAGCGGACCGCTGCGGTGATAATGATTGATAACGACTGATAACGCGTCCTTGCGCCCGTTATCAAAGATAACGTAATCCCCGCGGCACGCGCTACGTCACCAGCTCCACCAGGTCACAGCGTCTCCGGACTGTTTATTCTGGACATGTCCTGCCGTCTTCTGATGATTACCGCTTCCAAAATTTTCATCAGTATCATAAAAGATTATACAGAATTCTAGTTAATCCCATGCTCGAGGTAGAATCAGAAATGAGGAGATTCGCATCAGAAAGGTTACCGACATAGCACTAAAGATTGCTAGACTTAAGTATAGGTCTAGACATATCGCTCGAAGAACAGCTGATGAGTACAGAACAGTAAACACAGTGCTGTAAGGTCCCTCATCTGAGAGGACCACCAGCCTGGTTTAAGAAAACCGCTGGATGTATACAGCACAGGATCGGGGTGGGAGATCTTGAGAGACAGTCTAGTAGCGAGCGTTTATCGGCTAATGATGATGATGATGAAGAGGTGGATTTTTCAGGGTAATGAAATTTAAGATCGATGTCCGTCACCAGCAATAGTTCCTCCGGCACAGTCTACCGACCTGGATACTTGATTGCATTTGTATGTAGTACGCTTCACCTCAATCCTCGGGGGAAACCTTTGCAATTGAAGAAAATTAAACCGATCCGGCATCCGGGGGAGTGTCGACATCACCAGGAAGTGGTACTTAGTGAAGCCCTGCAGGAACTGAACGGATGCTTTCCTACTAATAGACTTGGGAGATTAGTTAATAAGTGGAAAGACCGCGTCGTGATGCGATATCCACTGAGCCTACTCCAACATGATTAAGTATACAACAGTTAGTATTCCTCTTCTAAGTCGCATTTCCTCATGATCAAGGGTCGTGGTCTACCTTGTCAGTTATAATGGAGCGGTGTTGGAATTGCCTTCTCCATTCCATGTACAAGTCGGACCGCGGATGGTCATCACATAGATATGCAGGTTTCCTCACAACGTTCTCCTTCACCATCGGAGCGAGTGGTGACGTTGAACAATAATGCGGGCAGAATTCGAACTCGGTACCTTCGGAGTGAAAGACAGGTGTTCACACCACTAGGCTATCAGGAATTTGTATTGGATTTATTATTTATAAGGATTTTATCTGACAAGCCGTTCACTTAATAGTAAGTGATGCCCCTGCCTATAACGTGACGCTGGTAATATGGTATACATAGCACCACATTGCGCTCGTCGCCTGGAAACGTTAGTAGTTACCGCAGTAATATCACTATCAAACAGCCATCCTTCATACTACAACACAGTAATACTCGCACAGTACTGTACGGCTGCAATAGGAGCTGCGTTGGTAATTACCTAGACGGTATCTGGTAATGAAGACCCACCAGCAGTGATGATGCTGAAAGTACGTGTCTTCTAGCGAGTTCAGGAGATTTTCCGAAGCTATTCGATTAGATGTTTGTCCCTATCATCAGAATCTAGCCCAGTGTCTCCTAGCTTTCTTGCTTTCGTTACTCACTTTTTAGTAATTTTTTTATCTATGTTCTCCTCATTTTTTGTTATTTCTATCCAATGTCTGCGAAAAATAAAATAAATCCTAGAAATATATTAGATTTTTTTTTAAAGTTTCAAATTGCTAACTTAATGATAGAATTTCCTCCTTTGGGGCCTTTGCCCTCCCTTGAGAATAACTGCTCTAACCGTTTCCTTGTGTACATAAGTTTTTGTCAGACGGTTAATTATTTAGACTTCTGATATCTGATTGAGAAATTTGCCCGTTGCCTTTCCCTGATGAATTCCAATCGGTGCCAGCAGAGGCAGTAGTATCAGTACAGATATAGAGAGCGGCGTCCGTTTGCAGGTGCGGCTGGAGTCTATCGGCGCGGAGGACATCGTGGACGGCAACCCGCGCCTCATCCTCGGCCTCATCTGGACCATCATCCTGCGCTTCCAGATACAGGAGATAGAGATCGATGTGGTGAGTACAATCGTTATCACAGTCCCGGCTGGACTGTCACCTTTTCTATTTGTTCCTCTTCCGGAGGTGATGTAAAAATTTCTTAATACGTCTACTTGCTGGTGTAATTGACCATGTCCTCCGCCAGGACGAAGAGAATGAGTCGTCTGAGAAGAAGTCCGCGAAGGACGCGCTGCTGCTGTGGTGCCAGCGCAAGACCAGCGGCTACCACGGCGTGCACATACACAACTTCACCGACTCCTGGCGCTCGGGGCTCGGCTTCAACGCGCTCATACACGCGCACAGGTGACGTCTTCGGGTTGTGCTGCTGGTGGTGGTGACGCAGTGTAAGGGGAATTGTCTGTCGAGCGGAGAAATGAAAACTGTTATGCTTGCAGGCCGGACCTGTTCCGTTGGGCGGAGGTGCCGCAGGCGGATCACGTGGAGACCCTAAACCACGCTTTCGACGTCGCCCACAAACACCTCGGCATACCGCGCCTGCTGGACGCCGAGGGTGAGCACTCTCTTTCCATGATCAAAGTGGAGCCCCATAAATGCTTTCTAGTATTATACACATTGCTTTCTAGTAACTACACTTGCAGAACTGCTTCCTCCTTCGAATCTCATATTATTTATTTAATCATCGTGTACGTGTAACCACAGACGTGGACACCAGCCGGCCGGACGAGAAGTCGGTGATGACGTACGTGGCCAGCTACTACCATACCTTCGCGCGCATGAAGAACGAGCAGAAGAGCGGCCGCAGAATCGCCAACGTAAGAGACCCACACACCATCTCCTTTTATTGCAAATGGAAAATGGTTTTCCACCTTAGTTATAATCGGTTGAACCAAATGACATCTAATTATTTTAGTTTATATGTTGATTTGATCTACTAGTATCATGTAAAAAAATAGTTAAACCGTTAGTAATATTTGGTGCCCATCGGAACCTATCTCATAATGTAACTAATTCCGTCACCACCAGATCATCGGCCAGCTGATGGACTGCGACGGGCGCAAGGCGGAGTACGGGCGGCTGATGAGCGCGCTGCTTGAGTGGATCCGACTCAAGATCCTCGAGCTGAACGGCCGCGATCTGCCCAACTCGCTGGACGGCATTCAGCGACTGCTGCTCGCCTTCAAACAGTACCGAACTGTGGAGAAGCCGCCTAAGTGAGTATCATCCGTGATTAATAGAGCAGTGCTGCATAATGACGACCAGGACCTAATGTCCTGTTGAAAGTTCAAAAATCTGTCTGCAGAATAATTGAAGAAAACATTAATAATTTGTTTAGATACAAGGAGCGTTCGGAAGTGGAGGCGCTGTACTTCCACATCAACACGATGCAGAAGAGCCTGGTGGGGGAGACCTGGGCGCCCAACGAGGGCCAGCTGCCTCAGGACTTGGAGCGGGCGTGGCAGAAGCTAGAACAGGTCAGCTGTTTTCCATTAAACTAGCAAACACCCAGTCTCAAGTCCATGTCTCTCTGGACTACATTTTTCATACTGCAGACAATAGAAACAAGCACCCATCTCTCTGATCTTCATGAAGGTACATAGCCATTAAACGTTTGTGATACCGTAGCGATCATGAGTGTGTTTGCTGTCTGGCGGCCAGCACATTGTCTGCTGTATAGACGTGAAGCTGATGGTCTCTTGACTTGTTGCAGGCGGAGCACGCCCGCGAGCTGGCACTCAGGACCGAGCTGTTGCGCCAACAGCGCCTAGAGCAGCTCAACTACAAGTTCAACACCAAGGTGATCTGATACATTACCTTTATACACTAATACCTTTTTTGTTTTAGTATTATTATTTAGGATATGGTCCTCAAAACCTGTTTATGACTTTGCTACCATGACAAGTAATTTTTTTTAATGTACTGTGGTCTGTATGGACTCTTGGAAACTTGAAGATGGTTCCTTGTGGTACACCCTGAGGTGGTCACGTGACGAAATCGCCTGTCTGAATATAATGAATGTAATATGGTGTCTGTAAACTTTGTCACCAGCACCATCATCCGGCGAGTCTGCTGCACCCTTGTTGTTTATTGTATAAAGAACATAAAGGAACAGTTTCACTAACGCAACCTCCCTGTTGTCATTCAGTCGGTTCTCCGCAAGGGCTACCTGAAGGAGATGATCCAGGTGCTGTCGGACCCGCGCTACGGCTCCAACTTGGCGCAGGTGGACGCCACGGTGAAGAAGCACGAGGCGATCTCCGCCGACATACTGGCCAGGTACTGGGAACTTTTACATGTCCATAAAAATCTGGAGTTTCCGCTTCATCTTCAGCGTGCGGCTTCTAGATAAATTTGTTACCGCAGAACGGAGCGTTTCGAGGACTTGTCCGCGATGGCGGCAGAGCTTGTCCGCGAGAACTACCACGGCGCGGAGGCGGTGTCCCGCACCGAGCAGGCGGTGCTGCAGCGCTGGCGCGAGCTGCTGGAGCTGCTCGAGCGGCACCGCGTGTCGCTCGCGCGGCTCGCACACCTGATGGCGCTGCTGCGCGAGGCGGACGCCGTCGCGCACACCCTCGTCGAGATGAAGGTGCGGCAGAGCGCAGATTTTTATCGGCTTCAGATATCATTTAAAGAACATTGCTGATCTACTCTGACCTACCACATCATTACGCAAAACAGAGAAAGATTCGAGCTCAAACCGTATGTTTGAGTGTCTCTTTTCTTCTTAAAGTGCCTCTCCATTATTGGCAGGCTGGCCGTCACGTTGAAGAATTGATTTCTCTCTTGAGCCACATAGAATAGGTCCCCTGCAATAGTAATACCGGTCCACTCCCTAATATTTCGCAGCCAGGATTTCTTTCTGCGTGTCTCAGTCCATTGAAATAGTTCTCAGATGTTACTCAAAAACTTGTTCGTAACGACGTGTTAGGTTATACTGCAAAGAACAGTGCTGAGGAGATGTATTATTTCAGGCTCAATTCCAATCGGAGGAGGTGGGCCGCCACCTGGTGGACGTGGAGCGCCTCCTGCAGGCGCACGCGCTGCAGGAGCTGCAGCTGGGCGCCCTAGACGAGAGCATCCGTCGGTTGGTGCGGCAGGGCGGCGCGGCCGAGGGACCACAGCAGCCGCGCCAGCAGCTCGCAGCGCAGCTCTCCAAGCTGGAGGACGCGTGCGACAGGTGAGACGAATTCTATCGGCTGAACCGTAACACGCCTCTCAGTTTTTGTAACCTCATTGTTATTATAATGAATATATTCTTACAGCTTGATGGCTGCAGCCAAGGACCGCAAGGCGAGGCTCGAGGACGCGAGAAACCTTTACCAGTTCTTGGAAGACCATGATGAGGAGGAAGGTATGTTAAGAAATTGCTAATAGTGTGACCTTATGTTACATTGTTTACGAGATACAAATTGCTGACTACAAAATATTATAAACTATTGAGATCTGCAAGAATTGGAGGTTATCTACAATAGATATTATTGTGACTTCCTGGAGGCAGACAGTGATGAGTTATGTTTTCGGTCCGTCAGGCTGGGTGACCGAGAAGCAGCGCATCTGCCGCGCCGACGTGGCCGCCAAGGACCTGCGCGGCGTGCTCGCGCTGCGCCAGAAGCACACGGCGCTGCTGCACGAGCTGCGCGCGCGGGACCTGGTCGCGCAGCGGCACAGGGAGCGCGGACAGAGGTACGCGGCGACACCCAGCTCATTGATCATCACAATGTTAACAATATCACGGACAAACTTCTGACGAGGATTACATACGTGTTTAAATTTCCCTATCGAAGACGAAAATCCACTTTGATCATAAACAAAATGGTATCGTTAGAATAAATGCATAAATAAATAAATAGAATCCCTTTGATAGCGCTGGTAGCTGACTTCGAAATGCATTCAAATGAACAATTGTTTGTTTATCTGTCTATTTTTTAACATGGGAACAGGTTTCATACAGTTCATTCGCACCGTTTAAGCTCAGGATGTGATCATGGTTTTTTGTTAACGTTCCAGCCTAATAGACGCGCAGCACCCGAAGAGCGCGGAGATCGAGCGGCGGCTGGCAACGCTCAGCAAGCAGTGGGAGCTGCTGCGGCAGCTGGCGGACGCGCGCGACAAGCAGCTGGCCGACGCCGCGGAGGCGCATCAGGTCCGTTCAGCAGATCAGTGGACATATAGCTATCATTCATAAATAATGTTGTATTTATATTTAACTATCTAATTTATGAAACGAAGTTTGAATCCAGCCGATATCATTGGGCAGTAGTAAATATCCAGTTATTGGTCAGGTTATAATATTTTGTGTTAAAATGAATTCGACATTTTCAATGTGACGCGTTGTAATATAAAGTTTACGCACGAATAGTTCTACGGCGATGCGAACGAGGCGGAGTCCTGGATGAAGGAGAAGCGTGCGCTGGTGGGCACGGAGGACTGCGGGCGCGACGCGGCCGGCGCGGGCGCGCTGCTGGCTCGCCAGCGGTTGCTACACGGCGAGCTGCAGGCGTACGCGCCCGAGCTGCAGCAGCTGCGCTCCGCCGCCGTGCGCCTCCAGCAGGCCGGCATACACGAGCTACAGGTGCGGTGACAACTTTCACTTCTCGCTCACAAAACTTTGAATATCAATAACGTGTGGTGTTCCGATAGCTGCCTACGGAAGTTGAATCGGGACCGGCGTTGGAGGAGGAGGAATGGGTGAACGAATCGCGGCTGGTGCCAACTGAGGTGTGGGAGGAGGAGCCCGTGGAGAGGCTGGAACACCGAACCGTCACAGAGGAGCGGAGCGTGCCGCAGGTCAGTTACGTTACGTTGTAGCAAACACATAGCGATTACATTAAAATATTCGATATAATAATGTTGCGGTTCAATCTGCAGGTGAAAGCTCTGTACGCGTTCAGCGGGCAGGGTATCTCGATGGCGAAGGGCGAGGTGATGTTCCTGATGAACAAGACCAACCCGGACTGGTGGTCGGTGCGCAAGGCGGACCGCACCGACGGCTTCGTGCCCGCGAACTACGTGCGCGAGATCGAGCCGCGTGTAGTGCCTGTGAGTTGGAAATACTTTAATGAACAGTTTGTTACAAATTGTGATTTTTATCTTTACTATACTCTCATATGCTTTCCTGTTGTCTTTAGGTGCAAGTGCGTCGGCCGGAGAAAGTGCGCACTGTGCAGCGTGTGAAGAAGACGGTACTTGTGAAGCAGGTGGTGCCGGTGCGCCGCGCGACGTCCCGGCCCGCGCGCCGCGCCTCCCGCGCGCAGCCCGCGCCATTGGCCAAAGCGCCAGCAGTCGGGGAGAGAATAGACCACATCGAACAACAGTACGGTTAGTGGCTTAAGCTTCATGTTGTGCAAATTATGGAATATCTCTTTGATTATGGCAAACAAATTGATGAAACGCACAGTAGTAGTCCACTTCAATTAAGCTATATAAATGAGTTAACGTCTCCACCATCGCCAGATGAGCTGCTGAAGCTGTCCGACGCGCGGCGCGCTCAACTGGAGGATGCAATCAAACTGTACAGCTTCTTTGCGGAGTGCGACGATTTCGACAAATGGATTAAAGAGAAGGAGAAGATGCTGCGCTCGGACGACGCCGAGGACAGCGTGGACACCGCCAAGAGGAAGTATGAGGTGCGGTATAATTGACTCCGCACTGTGGCGGGAGGCAGAGGAATTTTAACTTCTCTGAGCTAAATTTATTATTAAATAGTTAACTATAATAAAATTGCTAAATCATTTGTTTAAATGATAACTAAATTTTGAATACATTTAAACAAAATAGTTTTATTATTTAAAGAAATTACTGTTTAAATTTTAGTCCCTCTAAAAAATTAAAAACCACTTTTTTTCAGAAATTCGTGACAGATCTGTCTGCCGCCTCCAAGAGGTTAGAACACATCGAGGCGGCAGCCGAGGAGTTAGTAGCCACGCAGCACAGCCAGGCCGCGCGCGCCACCGCCAGGAGACAGCAGCTGAGGCAGCAGTGGGCTAGGCTGCTCCGTCTCAAGCAGCAGAAGGAAACTCACCTGGAGGGAGCGTCTAGGTCAGGAGCCGCAATTTGTGCTACATTAGACATAAACATATTACCTTCATTTTAAAGAGTTTTATGGAAACAATGTTTTAATACCCTTTCATAATGTGCGAACTTTGTCGGCGCAGCGTGGAGCTGTTCCAGCGGACGTGCGACGAGGCCCTCGACTGGATGTCGGAGAAGGAGCAGCAGCTGGCGGGCGCAGCG
>DWLS01007309.1:0-10845 GCA_018246255.1 Pachliopta kotzebuea | reverse complement strand
CAGGGTCAGATGAAGCTTTCACGGCCATAATAGTGGCCGAAAGCATCGACATCACCCGAAAAAAAAAAAAAAAAATTAAAACATGGTAAAACTGTATTCATATTGTAATGTCACATTTATATTTTATTAATTATTATAAGGAGTTGAATACCTAATTCGATTTTATATACAAATTTACATAAATATTACACACTTTTTTTTCCTTGTTGGTTACAAGTGTTACATCCCTAATTAGTTAGTAACTAAAAAATTAGTAGGGTTACATCCCTAATTATTACTTGCAATTATTAACTTTAAATTTATTACAAAATGTATAATAACAAAAAAAATAGTTGATAATACTTATTATTAAAATATCTTCTATAAATATACATTAGATTTAAAAAATGTGCATAGTTTTATATTATGGTAACACTTGTGTGTTATGTACCACAGATTGAAACAATACAATTTATCACGCTTATGTTTCTTCAAAGAAACAATTATTGATTCATTCCAATACAATTGGATCAATATCGTCTTAATCCAAACATGTTTCTTCCATTGATATTTGCATAACAATTATTCTTATTTACAAAATACTGTATTCTTACTTTGACGTATTGACAGATTGTGTATACATTTGTTTGTGTAAACAATTCACACTGTCAATACAAAAATGTTTGATTATGATTAAATAATAAATATTATTTTCTAGTTAGTGAGGTGTGAAAGGGGTCCTCCTACACAACACTTCTCTGGACCCATGCCAACTTCACCTGCACTTGGTGCACCCTCCTTAACAAGGCTCTAGCTTCCCACCAACCCACATTGGGCTTGGTGGAAGACGGCCCTAGTTCCCCCTATATTAGGGAAGGCCTATGTCCAGCAGCAGATTTCTACAGAATGATGAAGATTTTCTAATTAGAAAATTAGATGAGAAAAGTAAATTTACTTATTAATGAGTCTATTGCCAAAGCTGGTATGATCATTACCGCAGCTCCTATCTTCTTGTCAAACAATACAGTGTTAATATTATTGTGTTAAAGTCCAAAGGATGTTGTACCTAGTTATCTTACTAGAGTAATGTGAGTAATAAAATGTCTTAAAGAGATGAGCACAATGTAGTGTTGGTCAAATTTACTACAGTCATATAATTATAATAAATTAACTGTACATATTTCTATATTAAGAATATATATTTTTTTTATTGTTATTGCTTATACCACATGATTATAAATGACGATATTATCTTAGTGATAAAGCGCATTAGACTTAGAAGAAGTATATTATCTGTCGTCTTAAAAACCCCCAAATCTTAACTGTTCAAATACTTCATTGTCCTTGTGAAGGATGAAGTGAATCTCTTGGTCTTTGACAACGCTTAGCTTAGACTTGTCCTTATCTATTCAGAGATAATTCTTCATAAAGTATCCACTGTATAGTTAAATATTTACTCCCTGATTAATTACCCATTACACTTACATTAAAAACGACTTCCAGTTGTTATCTTATCGTATATTTATTTATATTATTACTCTCTATTTATTCTTGCTCCTGCTGTTTAATAAGAACAGCTAAGGAGTGAATCAACTTGGCGACGTCACTGATCCCGTCCAAATGCGATGTGGGTGTTTTCAAAAAAAGAGTTATTAGGCATTTAGTAGGTTAATGCGCTTTACCACCACAGATATTATTGCCACTTAACAACAGGTGGATTCGTAGTCAAGCGTTAACATTTACTGAATAAAAAATATTAAAATAAAACAATTACTAATTAATTATTATTAAAGACATGTCTATCAGTGGACTGTCTCGTGCTGATTGTTATGAAAGACATTTTTTATTGTATCGGTAATATAACATTTATAAAGCGAACATAATACCTAAATGCCTCTTGTCAAATTTGAGGGATTGAGAGGAAGAAAAATTTGGCAGTTATAAATATAAAGGTGCCAAAACCCAGCGATGAGACGAATCCACGTCATAATTTTTCCAAAACATCCTATAGAAAACTAGGATAATACGTATTTGGTCATGTTTTATAACCACATTGTTTTCAAAATGCCCTTACCATTCCATTGGTACATGGTCACCTTTATCAGCCAAACCTTATTCATCATTATGATTATTTGGAAAAGCTGTAAATTCGAATATCCAGCGCCATCTATCGCTCCTAAACCTCAACCGTAAGCCGTGTGTTGCCACTTCAAATATTCAAACATGAATTTATAAATATTAATGTGTTATTTTTAAATATTGTTTTAAACGCGCACAAGATTGCTAGATGGAGATATTAAAAGAAAATAATGATTAAATTTTCCAGTCAATCGCCCTCGGCCTCTTCCGGTCGGACTACCTGTTGCAGTACGAGGCGAACAAAATAAAGCAAGTGGAGTTTAACACGATCGCGTCGAGTTTTGGCGCTATCACCTCGTACCTACCCGCCATGTCTCGGTACCGACATGTTTTGTGCTGTCGTTTTGTGTGTGTTGGGGTTGTGATTTTTGTTTTATTTTTATCGTTATTTTCTTTTAATTACTTTTTACAGTTTATTTATGAAAAAATAAATGTCATGCTTCACACACACAAACGTTTCAGTCAACATCTCTCATGTGACTGCTCTGTCTTCAAGTGCACGCTATGCAAATCATTTTCACATCACTATTGATATTGCTTGTCTGTTTTTTTTAATTTTTACGCACAGCTATTGCTTTTTTTTTTAATTTATTTGCACCGTACTGTAAATTTGGTAACTGGCATGTTGGCAACATTAATAATGCAATATTTTTGGATTTAGATTTAGAGAGTTGAGTGCGCATGTATTTTGAGCGGCATAGCTTTATTAGAGTTCACTTGAGAGATGTTACCTGTGGCCTGCATTGTCGGTAAAGTCAATGGTGCGATTCGCGAGTTTGTTTATATTTTTTTCTTACATGACGTGTATTTGTCGACTCATTGCTGGTTTTGGCTTAGGGTACACATCTTTCAAACGGTTCAGTATAAGCTTGTTCAACACAAACACATGCACCGATGGTACCTTACATGTATCCCTTCTCATATTTATATTTTATTTAATTTATTTTTTTGCAAGTTCGAAGAACAATTATACGTATTGAAGGTAATAACTTTTAATATATCCTATAATTTAGCAACAGTTTAAAGGTATTTAAAGAAATATATTAATTGTATGTTAACATGGGATTACGCTGTCTGATGACGTACAGTGTTGGTAATCATTTGGCAGAATTTGTAGCGCATTAGATGTGGGTAGTCCACGTTGCAAATTAACATAATAAACCTTTATAGTTCATCTTAGTAGGGAAGTAATTTTATGAAGAGAAGCCTGAACTCACTCTCTGACTGCTCTCAACTTTATGGGCCACTTAACGGCGAGATCCGCTCCGAAGCATGGTGTACTTAAACTAACTTAAATATGTGTCTTACCGGGACTCGAATTTTTTTATGTAACTTTTTCAACAAATAATAATAATTATGATATACCTAAAAAACGAAAATTCATTTCCCAACTTCACTTCAGGTGGAACGAATGAAATAAAATTTATTCATATCGTCAATTACAACGCTATTAGCAGAAGTTGTAAAAGAGAATCCTTGGTAACTATATATACTTGTGAAGAAGTAAGAAAGGAAATTTTAATAGAACACCTTTGTTATGGTAGTGTACACACAGGTCATAGAAATGATGGAGACAACATCACTGTCTATTAAGGTACTTTTTCCAATAAGGGGGCAGAAAGGAGGAAATTGAAGGATACTTCTTATAGGGAGGAGCGTCAGGGTCATAGATAATTTCAGATCGTCCCTGGCTCCTTCAGTTTATAGACAAAGATTTGACTACTCCGAATTATTGAACGTATCAACTAATAGAATATTCATCAATACCGTGTATCAATAACAATTATACTAGTTGAAGGTCTCTGTTGCCGGAGACTTTCTAGGTAGGAACCACCGCAGCTCTTACTGCAACTGACAAATGGTACTATGCAAATATTACTGTATTTCAGTTTGAAGGGCGCTTCAGCTAGTGAAATTACTGGGGTAACAAGATTTAACACCTTATCTTCCAAGGCGGGGAGCTCAATGTGGTGCTACTATCATCACCAGCCCTACGTTATTATAGGCAAACATATCATTTACCACTAGATGAATTTCTCACTAGACTCGTCTACTAGTCAAACAAAAAAAAATATAATTTATTAATTTTTGGTTATATAGTTTCAGTGAAGCAGGTCGGATTTGTCTATGGAAACGGATACTAGTGAATACCAGAATAGTTACCGAAACCTGATATCGTAAAAAAAAAAACATATCTCTAACACATTGTTAAAAATATTTATTAAACTTTAAAATTACTCATTCAATGGTGTCATTTAACAATTTAAATAGAAATTTAATTTTGGGATTTGTTCGTAGACAATTCTTTACTTTTTGTTTAATGAAAACACAAGAAACGTCAAAACACCCTAAGACAACTGTAATATATATTTAAAGTACTTGTATATCTCTGTATAATGCGCATGTATTTATAGTAATTAGTATGTAATAGAATGTTTTGTAGAGTAACAGTGCCAATTTGATTTTAGTTTTAGACAAATTAATCGTTTTCCCCTTTGATACTGTGTGCACTTCACATTAAAAATTTATCATTAAGTTAAAAAAAAATTAAATGAATCATTTAAAAGTATTTTTTATTTTTAACACTGAATAGTTTTATAAAAGTACGAGTTGATAGAGGGTTAATGATTGATGTTTATTAGAAAACATTCTGGCATGTTCTGTGAAATTGATTGTTGAATGTATTCTCCTTCTAGGCCAATCTTTATTCTCTTATACATAAAATATTTTTTGAGGTTTGCTATATAAATTTATTGAAGTTATGATAAATAATTGTACAAAATTCACTTGATAATCCTACTACTGGGATTCAACGGCTTTCTCTTAAGAGATTCAAAGCCATTTATTAAAATGTTTGTCAAGTGCAAGTTGACAGATAAATCAATGATCCTGGGCTGGTAACGATACAAATTGGTTTTTTCGTTTGGCAGGGTGATACAAATTAAAAAAAATATGTTGAAACGGATATAGTCTGTGGACGCGGGTAACTGAGGTGAATTGAATGTCGTACTGTCTGTGCATTACAATCAAAATAATGCTATTTTGATATTAGTTTTAAAATAGAGCTGTACTAATAAATAAATCTAATTCTTAACTCTAGTGCATGTGATTCGTGTTCTTATAATCTGCTTTATTAATGTCTTTAAAGCGTGTATATTACTGAGTACACGAACTTGCGCGTACTGTAGCATAGAACTGTACCTTGATTTCTAACATGTGCAGTAATATAAGCTGAAGCTGATGTTCGTTCTTTGAAATTGCTTTTTCACTATATGATTCTTATATCAGATATTGTAGTTGTTTTAATTTTTCAGTTACATACTACGCCAGTTGGGACACGGAGACCTAATAAAAAATGTTAGTATATATTATTTAATTAATTTAAGTATGTAATTAAAAATATAGCAGCATAAATATAAAGGACATAACATAATTGAAACATTAAAGCGAAATTGAACTGATTCCTGAGCGTATGTTCGTCGATCGTTTCGTTTAGAAAAGAACAATGAACAGATATTGCCTCTTGGAAGAATCCAAAATTGTGAAAATTTTTTACTTTCCAAAACCTAATTAGTGATCATTCCCATGATATGAATAAGTCGGAATCAAAACTATTGTCGACTCATTCTACCTTAACCACAGATACATTTAAAATTTCTAAACTTCTTTTCCCGTGTCAGAATATAAACAAGCTGGAAATGCGCGCTGTCTCATTGTCTAGGTCTTTATTACTTTATAAGGTTGGAATATGCCGGAATGGCCTAGAGCTGGCTTTCTTAGATTCTGAGCTGGGCTCTCGAGAGAATTTGATGTCAAATATTTCAAAACACGGTTTATAACATTGATTTTTATAGGATTGCTAGGAAACTCGCAATCATAAATCGTCATGAATGAAAAAAGTTTAGTAAGACCTTCCCTAGGGGATAATTTTCATGCTTTGGACACAAAAGTCATGGCTTGTATTCTCATTGAATTTTTTCTTTTTATTTGCTCCCGTTGATAGAAGTTAAATAGATATATATATATTTTTTTAATAAATGATGGGATGGTGTTTTTTTTTGTTTAGATGCCGGAAAACAACGCGCTGTCGGGTCTTTGTTCAGGTATAACAGAAGCTTATGACCTTTTCGGCGTTGCTTCTGCGATAGTACTATTTGTGGTTGAGGAGGTGTCCTACAATATATGCGATCAGAGGTTCCACGAGTTTGAGATATCCGAGAAGAGGCCGGACATCATGGTGAATATAAACATATAACAAAAATATATATTTTTTTGGAACGCGGCTTTACTTTGTGGTATATGACACACTTGCCTGTTACAAAACGGCGCTGGTTAAGATGGTACACAGCACCACATTGCGCTCGTCGCCTTGAGATGTAGTCTCGTTAACTCAGTAATTTGATTAGTTTACAACTCTTTTAAAATTCGCACACAGTAATGTTCACAAATTATTGACTGAACGAAATAAAAATTGTGATGGTACCTACCGAAACAGACTTCAGTAACGGAGACTTGCCATTAGTAAAATAATTTGTGCCGACAAAGCGGGTAGTTTATCTGATGGTAAGTTTGCCGGTGGATTTAATTACCACATTGTGCTCGTCGTCTTGAGACGTTCTCCACAATATCCAGAACACTTCTCTATTCTTCATCACCGTGAAAGGCATATCAAGAGAAACTAAAAAGAAATAATACCATGGAGATTGTAGCAACTTTCTACCAGCTGTATGTCAAATGGTAACTATTCACCAACCTATATGTCAACTCTGGCATGCTGGATACCTACGGAAAGTGGGGAGGAACGTGAACTTATTAGTTCTTTTTAAGTACATTTGTATTTTTTTTCTTATTTCAGATATACAGAAAGACGCTGAATGAGATCTACGAAGAGTCGACGGTCAATGATAAGAAACAACTCATCATGTAAGTGTTCTGAGCACACATGATCATCCGATCTTTACCAATTGTGTCAGCTAATTTTATTGGGTTGGTTTATTAGAGAACTATGTAAGAAAATTGTAAAACTTAAGTAACATTAATATTTAATAACTCTCACCTTTAATATTCTTACCTGGTTACTATAAACATTAATTACAGACATCTATTCACCACCATAGTCAAATTAAAGTCAATAAATGTTACATTTTTACCGAAGCTGTTTTCCTTTACCGGAAGCTTAAGCAAAATGAATTGAACCTGTGCCTTTTCAAGACAGTGTCTACCACTGCCTTACGGAGCTATTACAATTAAAAAATATTACCTTAACACTTTTATTGTATAACTTAACTGTAGGTACTAGATAAGTAAACTCACAACAACTGTGGTATTTTAATCTACTTGTGGTGTTAGGTCTCTGTTACCAGAGACCGTCTAGGTGGGCTGGTGGTACCACAGCTATTTCTACAGCCAAATAGTAATGTACAAACATTATTATGTTCTGGTTTGAAAAGTGCTTTATGCTAGAGAAATTACTGGGGTAACGAGACTTGACATCGTATCTCTCAAGCCGACGAGTGCACGGCATATTAGTGGTAAGATTACGTCATTTGGAAGCGTTCGTTGAATTCTCTTAGTCTACTCCACAACTACCAATTGACTATTTAAGAATTAACAACAATGATGTCATTGAAGATTGGATGATAATCTGACTTCATTACGTTGTAATTAATGAATTGCCTGAAGTCTAGAATAAGTACTAGAATTGTGGTCTCAGTAAACATCTATCGGATGATAACGATGATGAAATAGCAACCTTCATGTCACCATGTCTCAAAGTGTATACCATACCATCTTGACCAACGCCGCGTTGTTACAGGCAAGAGTATCATTTACCGTTAGGTAAACGCCTTGCTATTATCGTCGCCTCGTTGAATAAAAACAGATATAAATTAAATGTAGTGTATCATCTAAACTGATGTTCAATTGGCGAATCACTTACCACCATGTGAATGTCCTGCTAATGTTGTCGCTTGTTCATGTTTGTGTATTTTTATATGTGTACAGTGACGGACGGCCGGTGGCTGTAGTTTATTATCGTTCGGGTTACGAGCCAGCGCAGTATCCCTCCTCGCGAGAATGGGACGCGAGGCTACGTGTCGAAAGATCCTCGTGAGTATTCAATGAGTTCCATCATCAGCCGATAAACACCCACTGATTTTGCCGTCAGCGTCTCGACTGTGAAATTGAGATTGGAAAAGAGATGACCGCAGGTAGCATCGCCTTACTGATGAGCGTGGACGAAAGTCACTGCGTATTCTTAAAATACTGCGTAGCGGTTATCGGGGAGCCAATTACATGGAATAAAGAGTGACAGAAGAAAAGAAATAAAGGAAGCAATATAAAAGTAATAGGAGAACAAAAATACTACATGTATAAAAGGAAAAATAGGAGGAAATAATACTTAAGTAATGAATAAAAAGTAATAAGAGTAGTTTGTTTTAAAGTATTTTTTTTGATGTATATGTATTTCTAACTTGTACATTGTACTACCCATAGAGGCTTACGCGTTCACTAAGGTTAGCTGGTAGAAAACTCAAAGTGAGTTAAGCTCGCCTGTACAACATTATTTTTAGTATAATTAATATTTTGCTGTTACTTTACTTTATGTACAAAGTGAAATTAATAAAAAAAAAAAAGAGTAAAAGTAAAATAAAGAGTAAAAAGGAGGATCGATTAAAGAATAAAAGATACTAAAATTCCCTGTCCTACCTTGCGGGGAACGAACATAAAAATAATAAAATAAAACATCCACTGCTGGACATAGGCCAAAGACAGGAGCTAAAAGAAGTTTACTTATACATTATCTTGTTGGTATGTCTCTGCTACTGAAAATAGTTTAGGTTGGTACTAATGCAACTCCTATTTGAGCCACTAAACAGAAGTGTGTTTAATATTATTAGACCGAAGGATTTATTCTATTATGTAATTTTTTTTCAACCAGAGCAATAAAGTGTCCATCGATCCAGTATCAGCTCGCGGGCACTAAGAAAGTCCAACAGACTCTGGCCGCGCCCGGCGTGCTGGAGAAGTTCATGGGCACTGGCGCCGTGACAAGCAGCGTCAGGGATATATTCACGGGCCTGTACTCGCTGGATTTTGACGAGAGCGGCGAGAGGGCAGTGGATATGGCGCTTGCTGATGCGGAGAGGTGGGGACTCTTGATACGTTATTAAAAATGTGGTTGTATATCTATTACCAGAGAAAGTTTGGAAAGAATTGTCTCCGTCATGAGCATGTTATTCTTCACAGCCAATAGAAGTCTACTGTTCGACATAGGCCACGCTCAATAGTGGGGGATTTAGTCTGTTTGTTAGCTGTGTGTTTATTAGCTGGGTGCATCACGAGCAGGTGAGGCAGGCTTGGGTCCCGTGAGCTGTTGAGTGGGACCCCTTACACCCCGTGCTTCAGTCTCAGTGAAATGCTGTTTGTTTAGTTCATCCTAGAACTTAGATAAATAATCGGGCAACATCATTAACAAACAAATGTGTATCAACTATTCTTGTTTCTAAGGTTCGTACTGAAACCGCAGCGTGAGGGCGGCGGTAACAACCTGTACGGGCCGGAGGTGCGGGAGGCTCTACTGCGCATGCGCCACAGCCGCGAGCGCGCCGCGTACATACTCATGGAGAGGATACTGCCGCCACTGGTAACTTGTTATAGCTGAACAATACTTTTTGATTCTGAGTACTTGTGATGAGTACTCGCCTACAATACTCCAGTTCTCATGGTGACAGATAAAATACAGCGTAGCTTATATGGCGGAAGACTTACAACATGAAGGCGGTAGTGGTGGTGTTTAAAAAAAACTCAACCACCAATCAAAATCCACAATGTGAGGCTCCAGAATTTGACTGGAGACCTCTTTGCATAAGTAAGACAGGCATGGCGAATAGGAAATTCACCAGCTAAATCTAAGAAGTCCTTATCCAGCAGTATTCATCAAATTGAAATGATGAACATTATCTATTCAGTTCTTAAAAAAAATTATGGTGATCATCACTCGTGTAGTCATGATATCTTCATATAATATATCCTGTGACATGTTCAGGTGTCGGGATACGTGGTGCGCCCGGGCGCCCCGGTGCCACCGCCGCTGAGCGACCTCGTCTCAGAGTTGGGAATATTTGGTGTCATTATCGGGTATGATTTTTGTTAATTTTAGACAAAGCGACAAACAGAGCAAAGATTTCATCCCTTTTTTTCATTAGACATGTCGCTGATAAGATGATATACGCAGCACCACATTGCGATCATCACCTTGAGACATATTAAGTCTCGTTATACTAGTAATTTCATTAGTTTATAGTACCCTTCAAATCGGAACATAGGAATAGGATTTGCGGTGGTACTAAGACGGTCTGCTTGCTACAACTGTTTTTAAAGTTCGTTCATTATTTCAGAACAAAAGATAAGATTTTCTGCAATCGGCAAGTTGGACATATGTTAAGGACTAAGCTTGCTGACGCGAACGAGGGCGGAGTCGCCGCTGGACTCGGCGCTCTAGACTCCCCGTTCCTACTGGACATGTAGCAATCAAACTCCATACATAATATTTTTTTAAAAAAACTATGCTTTATTAAAGAAAAAACACATATAAGTAAAATAAGAGAAGATATAAAATACGTAAATATTTTCATAAAAAAAATTCATGTGACTTTAAAAAAATACTTAATTTAAGCATAAATAAAAAAATATCTAAATCCATTACACACATTATTCGTAAAAAAG
>DWLS01007308.1:0-10845 GCA_018246255.1 Pachliopta kotzebuea | reverse complement strand
CCCACACACCCCTCCGGGCCCGCCCAGGGCACCGGCGGAACGTCCGTAAAAGGATTCCCCCGCGTTAAAAAAAAAAAAAAGCTGTAGTTAAAAGTTGCTAATATCCCTACCCGCATTGGGCTAGCATGAGAGTAGATGGCGCAAATAAAGGAAGGCCTATTCCCATCAGTGGACTTCTATCAGCTGATGATGAGTTAAAAATTGTTTCACCTGTTGATACTTCTTTATTTATAATAAATATTTAATGATATAATTCAAAATGTTGTATTACGCTACATATAACTTTTAAAGTATTTAAAAATGTTTTAGTATCAAATTATAATATGCTCACTAATCCGAATTAGGCCTGGGCGGTGGAAGATGTCCCAAATCCCATCCCATCCCAATCCCAGGGGAGGCCATTTCCAGTTGTGGACATTTATCGACTAATGTTGATTGTGCTATCAATTAATTAATGTTCAAATACTGTATGACTAACAATTACTGATCTAATCAAATATTAGAACGTGAAACTTTTATCCTTAAGTTTTCTAGACAAAGAAGATTTTCTAGAAAGCAAGAGAGATGATACCTTAATAAATAAAATCTTGTAAACTTATCACAACTTATTTATAATCAAAGCAATGTTTTAACATAACGCTATAATGTAGCTTTTGCAAAAAGGGTATATAATATTAAAAACAGCTGATGAACATTTATACAGATTTTGTATACTTAAGGATAGGTTAATAAAGGAATAGGTTACATATGTTTTAAACGAATTGATACAAAAAAGCTGGCTACTGTGGGAACTGGGTCGGCACGGTCTTGATCTTTTTTCAAAGCGGTCGCCCAGGCGCCGGTAGACGACATCTTCGTTTGGTACAAGCGACAGATTCAAAATCAAAATATATTCAACGAAACTTACGTAATATTAATAACGTTATTTTCTGTTATATTATGTATTATTTTTTAATGTTGCTATATGCTTTTCATATTAATAAGAGATCGTTATATAAAAACATTTTAAAAAACACTTTCATACATTTGCAGTAATTAGAATTATTTCTACACATTCTCCAGCATCAGACTTACCACCATAAAAATATTTCAGTATAGAATAATATTTTCTCACCACTTCCATCATGAGGAATTGTGGTCAAGCATTAACCTTTACTTAATGAAAAAAATCATTATTTATATCCAAAATATATTTAATTTAAATTTAAATAAGTATCTGTTAACATTTCAACATCTCCCAATGAGTATAACTTTACCTGACCTATATAAAAAATCGTTTATTAAAAATGTAGAGGCGCTTAATCCTCTTCAATCCTTTGATCAGGAAGGTTTTTTTGTTTTATTTCAGGTAATAAAAAATTGTAATGGTAAGTTCCGTTTAATTTTTAATGTAGATCTTATTCGCTTCATCTGCTGCCTCGGCGCTGTGTTCACAGTATGACATATCTCAGGTGATTAGAAAGAAACTCCTCCCCCCTTCCCCCCTTATCCAGATTTAATACGTGACTCAATCTCTGGTGGGGGCCGATCTAATGACTCCTCGGCGGCGCGACGCTGGAGACAATCGGCCTCTTGATTGATTCCATTCCGTTGTTTATGAATACTATCTTCCTCATCACGCACGAGTCGATCTTAAATCGGCGCCGACCGAGAGCCTCTTCAGCCGGATGATGCACAGAATATTATCCAACTAATCTTGTTTTTTTTACACACACAAATCATATCACTCTGTAGTTACATGCCTTATATCAATACTACGAAAATACCACCAGAACGCAACTTATATGACTACCTACATTTAAGTAGATAATTTTTTTTAACAGAGTAAGGACGACGAGCTTTCTAAGATACCTTACTTCGAAAAGGAAGAAAAGATTATCAGGGATTTGTACCAATTTAGACATGATCATTATAAGTTTGAGAGAAGCCTTGGTATTTCCTACAGAAAATATCGGTGCTTATGTACATCTCCAGCATCTTTTCTACGCGATACATCTTGTATTTGTCTCAATCCGAAACTCAAGCTTATTGGGAATCCAACCCTCGTCTCTTCGAAGCTTACAGCACATGTGACTTTCTTTCATACTCAGCTATCATGGCTTTTTGAATTTTACCGATACTTTAGTAAAGCATGCTCAGCGTTTCTGCTTAGTGTAACACTCTCAACTTAACCTATTCAATACTTATAATTCACTCAAGTCATTAATATAAGAAAAAGAATTTATTACATTACTATTTTTAGGAATAGCAATACATAGATAAATTTTTCTATTAAATATCGAATACCGCACTTATATTCTCATTGGTAGTTGAAAGCTTAAATAAAGATCTTTACTAACATCTGATTAAAACGTATACCGAGAATTAACAGAAATTTCAGATTAGAAAAAATTAATAGTACTTATGTAAGTAAAGAGGAATGTATATTACTTCAAGTAATCAATCTAAGTAAAAAAATCTTCATGAAATGTATTACACATTTGTATGATAAAAAAAAAAGTTAGCTCCCATTGTTGTAGCGAAATGAATACTATTCAGATCAGAAATGAATCTAGCATTCTTTACAAAAGGAAAACAAAGTGTTTCAACATAATTGTTTTTTTTTTAAGAATATACAAAATGTCGTACGAATCTATTTTATTTATTTGTGTAGGTGTACCGTGTACCAGTAACAATAACATATAAGGAAATATATAGCAAGAAACAGGGAAAGCGCGTGCGCGTCGCTACAAGTATATACTTGTCTAAGTTAAAACATTTGCTAGAGTTTTGATACTTTCATAAATATGAATACATTTGTTCGTATTTTTTTATTTATATATATAAATTGTATTATTAATTCATATTATTCAAAATTTCTTATTTATTCTTTATGTACACTTAAACGTATATATATAAAACAATACTATTTAATAAAAGCAACATAGCGTCACAAAGGCGAACTTAACCCTAAAAAGAGTTCTCTTACAGCATACCCAAATGGGAAGAAGAAACTACTTTAATTTTTTGTATAGGTGTACCGTGTAGTAGTAATAGTAATATATAAGGAAATATATCGCAAGTAAACAAAGTAATAAATATAAAATATGCAACTAGAGATAAAGAAAATAGTCTTTAACTCTCTTCTTAAACATAGGTCAGGAGGGACAGGCACGGATATCATGAAATCCAGATGAATGACATGAATTCCAGAGTTTTACTGTTTTTATCGTAAAATAATCACTGTACCGTTTGGAGTTTTAAATTCTGAGAAGTAAAAATTTGGATTAACGTAGTCAAATTTACGTAAGCCGAAAAAAAACCGTATGCAATTTTGGAGAGGTTCTAGTTTATTAAGTTGTTCCTCTGTAGCGTCAAGAAAACATCAGCTTATTCTTTATGGGGAAGAAGTAGCGACTTAGTTAGTAATATCTTTGTTTTAAAAAACAACTTTAACTGGAAGCGTTTAAGAGGCCGAAAAGAGTAGTTAACTTTTTTGCTGATGTTATTAATGTGAACAGACCAGGACAAGTGATTGCCAATTGTAAGAAGTTCTTAGTATTCGTGTATGGAATTTCAGTGTTCAATAATTGTACAATTACAATACTTTGGGAAAGTTTGTATTAATTAATTAAGGAAATATGAGTTGCTTCATTTTACAATCTGATAAGTTTTAATATAAATTGTGTTTAAACTTCTACTTGATGATATTGTGTTTTGGCGTACAAAAGGGGATTCACCGCTGACCATCAATTGTTATAGATGATATGAAAATTGTATTAATGTTTCTCATTTTTTTTATTTATCGCTGTATATAACAAATATTTCATATCCCTTTTAAATATACTTCTACTATACTCAACTTAACAAGCAAATTATAGTATACACTTTAACAGTACGTTTAAGTTTATCAAATGTTATTATTGTATTTTTTTAAGTGAGGTGACGGTCTGGGTGTTTACCTGATGGTAAGTGACAACGCTTGCCCATAACAACGTTGCTCTGGTTAAGATAATATACACAACACCACATTGCGCTGTTCTTCTCGAGACAAGTTATTAAATATCATTAACCCAGTAATTTCACTAGCTACAACACCCTTCAAACAAGAACACAGTAATTGCACATTACTATCTGGCAGTAAAAGTAAGAGTTGCGGTGGTACCTATCCAGTCTCCGACAACAGAGAGTCTACCACAAGTAATATTAAAATATGATTAGTTATATATATTTTCTTATGCCCCTGGTTAGGATGTTATACACTGTATCAGATTGTCCTCATTTGCTTTGGGATATATCAAGGCTCATTACTCCACTAACTTAGCTAAAGTTCTTTCAAACTAGTACACAGTAACGTTTGGCGGTATAAATAAGTACTACGGTGACTATTATATTTAAAAATAGATCTACAACCAGTTAGTATATGCAAAAATAACATACAAATGTATAAACATCACACTGGCGAGCGATTGAACTATGAGAACTTAAATCTAAGTGTTAGTTATCAATCACCAAAATAATAATAACCTATGGCCTTTGATTTGGCAGCGGCGGCCTTGTGAACAATTTAACAGCTCGGCTATATGCTGCACTTTAAGATTTAGGCATAAAAAATAACCGGCTATTACTTTCAATGCCGTCTGCTGTACGGCATACTGTGGGAAGATAATTTTGTCATCGCAACACCGCTGTTTATATAACAAACGTATAAATTACGAAAACACATTTAACATACGATAAAAATGTTAACTTGCAACCTATATAAATATAGCAAATACTTCTGCCTCTAAATAGTTGTCTGCAAATGTTACTAGTTTCCAATTAAAAATATGGTAAACAAGACGTGATATCTCATGTCTTAAAATGATGAGTAGGATGTGGTATAGTATATACAACCTCAGCATTATTGATTACTGAAGACCAAAATCGTGAATTTATTTAAAATTTGGTAAAACCGTGATCGTGGTATCAGTAAGCGCTAACAAAAAATAAGAACCAAAAAAAATAAGAAGAATAGTAATGTTAATAGAAATAAGTAATGTAAAACTGTTATAGTTATAAGGAATTATAATAAAGAGGTATGGTATAACTAATGAGTTAGTTCAATGGAGCCAGAAATGTGCAAGAAGGAAATGGAAAGGTGAATTAGTAGAATGAAAGATGAAGTAAAAAAGAGAGAATAGAATATAAGTTAAAATAGGATACATGAAAATAGAAAGAAATTGTAAATAACTGAAATTAGACAGATGATCTTTGGCCTAATATAACTAAGAAGATGATTAAAGTATATTAAAAAACGTGAACATGATTGTAAACTTAATATATAGATAAACTCTTTATTGCTCATATTATGGTACAGAGAATTAACTTAACTAAACTTATATCTAAATGTATTATGTTCATCAGTTTACCATTTGAACGTCTTGCTCGTTTCAACGCTGAAGAAGAAACTCAATGATGATGTTATCACTTAGATCTTTAATACCGGAAACTAAATACTTAAGCTTATTTCTATCTAGGGGCTGTAAGGGATCCCGCATACCAGCTCATAGGACTCAAGCCAACATCACCTGCTCAAAGGAAGCTCTGGCTCCCCACCATCCCTTCCCGGGTCAGCGTGTTGGGAAGGCGGTCCAAATCCTCCCACTATTCGAGGAAGCCTATGTCCAGCGGTGGACTTCTTTCGACTGATGAAGAATTGCCGTCTAACTTCGAACTATTATCACCAACTATTTACTGGATAAAGTTAAAAAGTTAAATGGTGTTTACAAACTCACTGTAAACTTTAATATTACAAGTTTAACTTAATTTTTAACAGTGATTTGTTAATACAATAATTTGAAACCATTGACTTCATCACAAGTTCAACATTATAAACATACTAGATATACTGGTTTAAGTATTTTGTAACAGAATTATTGCTAAAGAAAAATGTATTCTGTACTGATGCAAATAAGATTTAAAATTCATTGAAAATATCTTCTAGAAATTTCGTGTAAGTCATTTGTCAAAGGGTCAAAGGGTTGTTGGATTCGTCTCGTGTTAATCAAAGTACGGACAAACGTTACTATGATAAATCATAGTTAATGTGTTCGTACTGTCGATCAATAAACTAAAATATGTAGCTTCTATTTGATGTAGCAGTTAATGAAATATAACTTGTATGTTATTAATAATCCTACATATTAATAATTTAACTACATACTACTTTACTATAGGATAGAATTTTTGTCTTGTATTTTTTTTCTTCTATAAACAATCTATTGCTTTTATTCAATATATATGACCAGAAGAATCTAAGCGGCCTTTTACGATTTTCCACGTGAGTTCATTAATTATTTCATCATCATCATCCCTCGAAAATTTATATGTACCTATATAAATACACCTACTTCTGCTGTTAAACAGTTGTTTCCAAAAATTCTTCTTAACGCACCTTTCCCACTAGGCGAGATTGGCGGTCAGTTTACCATATTTACTCAACCATACCATATTTTAAATATTACTACCTTCCTGTTCAAAAGGTGCTAAACGTTGCTTAATACCTTATGTCCTGACATGGATCTTTCGTAAGGAAACTACTTAACTTACTTCAACAACGAATTACTTTAAAAGGATGTTTTCTCTTTTATGTAGCCTAGATGATGATGTTAATATGAATCCTGATTATAAGGATATAGTGATCAATTCGTTGAAACTATACAAATAAATAATGTATATATTGTATGTACATGCGTAAACGTTGGACAGGTGGTTAATTGCGCATACCTCGCCGACTCCTATTCATGACTCGGATGTGATTTCTACCAGATATCATGCACTGTCGTCACGTTTTACATAGTCATAGCAATGAGTTAATATAATACATTCGCTTCATACATTTTATTGCCTGTCAATTACAACAGCCGTAATGGCTTCCTATCAATTATCTTAAAAGGTGCGATTGGATTTTAGTCATTGTCTTTTTTAAACTTTAATTAAAACTTTAGTACTCAAATTATCCGTCGTCTAATGAAGTTTTTGAAACGGCAAAAATTCATTGCCTTTACATATAAATATTTAGGTATATATTACTATTTCGATTCCGAAACAAAACATTATAATCTGTTATTTCGTGATTATTTGCTGTGTACAAATTGTGATAGGTGTAAGGGGTCTCACACAACACCTCACGGGACCCAAGCCAAACTCACCTGCTCCTGATGGAGCCTGCTAATCATCAAACTAGGCTCTGGCTCACCAACCTGCATTAGGCCAGCGTGGTGAGGAACGACGCAAATCCTTTCAAAATTTTCAGGCCTTTGTCCTACAGTAGACGTTTATCGGCTGATGAAGTTCCTATTGTCAAAATTATTATATTAACTTTATCATTACATCTTGTTTTACATATATTAAAATATAATAATAATACAAACATCAGCAAAACTGAATACTATATAATTATATGTAATAATATATTATGAGGAAGTGACGTTATAAACAGAAATGTTATAATGTCAATTATTCATGAACATCAATGGGTTATTAATTGTGGTGTAAGATAAAACTTAATTATTCATTAAAGTACTTCCTTTTATAAAAGGTGACAAAAGAGCACAAGGTGACTTCTGTGAGATTTAATCATTACATCTGATGTTAACTATGGGTTCAGCTGATGATTAGCAATCTACTCACACAGAGACAAATATAGGGAAAATATAGTTTGAATGCGGAAATGTTTACTAAGAAGGTAATATGATAGACATCTAGACCTCTAAATACGAGGAGATTGAAGTAAATTCTACAATCAACATCATACAGAAGTGTCCACAGCTGGGCATAGGCCTCCCCCAATATTAGGGAGATTTTAGCCATCTCTCACCACGCAGGCCTAATGCGAGTCAGTAGGGAGCCAGAGCCTCGTTTAATGATTAGCAGGATCCACCACGAGCAAAAGAGACTGGTTTGGGTTATGTGAAATGTTGTGTGGGACCCATTAAACCCCCAATCGTACAACGCTCAAATAGATTATATATATAAATATTAAAATTAAACAAATCAAAATAAAAATATAGTTTGTGCTAGTGGTAAGTTCGGAGATCGTCTATATAGGTACCACAGCAGCTGCTATTTCTACTGCTTAATAGTAATATGCAAATATTACTGTGTTCCGGTTTGAAGGGCTATGCTAGTGAAATTACTGGGGTAACGAGATTTAACACCTTAAGTCTTATATCGACGACCGAAATATGGTTCTGTATATAAAATCTTAACCAGCACCATGTTATGGACAAGCGTATCACTTAACGTCTTGCTCGTTTTGTCACCCCGTCAAATAAAAAAAGTGGAAATGGTGAAGACAGATTCGAACCTCTGAATATGATTGTATTTGTATATTTAATCTTTTGTTGTCCATGTATATGAATGTGTTTTTGTGGGACAATAAACGGTCTATCTATCTATCTAACCTGAAACTAAATCCATACTGTATTAAAAATATCCAAGCAAAATATATATGGCTTGCACCAAAGCAACTGGGAGTCGAGTAAGAGTAACAATTGGATGTATACTAAAGGCGCAACGATTAAAACCTTTGAATGGGTCGCCGGTTCGAATCGATCATGAATAGCCAATTCGGACCCTTGCGCTCGCAATTATCGTGCATGTGATCAGCAATTACCGTCGGCGTTAGTCATTTGTTTCGTGATACAGCCGAGCCGGGATGACGTACGCCGGGCACCGATCGTGTGGTAATAGGCTGCGAGTCGTGAATCTGACAGGGTTAACATTGCGCGATTACCAGATTTTACTGTGACTAATCCTAGCCTCATTTACACGGAACCCGCGTAAACAGTGTATATTCTTCAGTATTTATTTACACTTTATTTGTATAATAACAACAAAAGGCAAACATTATATACAAGAGAGACACAGTAAATAAAAAGGCGAACATAATGTCACAAGGCATTCTCTTCCAGTCAGCCTTTCATATTGTGAAGAGATTTTTTTTTTTACTTATGTATAGGTTAATGCTTGACCACGATCCCACCTGGTGTTAAGTGAAGATGGGATCGATGATGGTAAAACGCATTAACCTAGCAAATGCCAATTCACTCTTTTCTTGAAGACGCCCACATCGTAATTGGACGGGAACACTGACGCCGGCAAGTTGTTCCATTCCTTAGCTGTCCTAAAGAGAAGAGAAAAAAAATAAAATTTATATGTTGTAATTACTGATGGTAGATCTATATTGTCGGAGACCGTCCAGGTACCACCGCAGCTCCTATTGCAGCTGATAAACATTACTATTCTGTTTTAAAGGTACTGCTAGTTAAATTACTAGGGTAACAGGACTTCACAACTTATGTCTAAAGGCGACGAGCGCAATGTGATGCTGTGTATACCATCTTAACCAGCGCCACATTTTGATGACTAGAATATCATTCACCACGAGGTGAACGCCTTGAACTTTTCGCCGCCTCGTCAAATAAAAAGTCACAATCATCAGGCTATATCACATATATAATAAACATAATTCTTATACAACCTTTTATTGATATTTTATTTTTTTATTTCTATCGTTTGAAATGATAATGATAAGGATGAACCTTTTATTTTATTTGTTTATAACGACATCAATAAGGATTATATCTTCGTATGAAACTATAGTTATTTTAATTACCATTCTTTATATATATGTATATATGTTGCGAGTTTAATTCATGTAATATATGATCTTACTAGTATCATACATTAGATATATACGAGAATGTATTTAATTCATGTTAGAACTTACAAAATGCGTCCACGTGTAATAAACCTGTCACGAATGCAATTACATCGTGTTCACAGCAGTGACATCGGAATCATTCCGTTTGTAGATATGAAATTAAATTTAATATCAATGATTTCATAGCAATATTATAAATTTGTAAAGGTTAATATATTCCTTATCGTATAAGAATCATTATAATCATCATAGTTAAACATAGATTATGAAATTATTAGTGATTAGAGTTACTACGTCATAACGTAACGAACTCAATGAGGTCGCTTGTGAAGATCATTTTCCTCATTACGAGTAAGCGTGTCGTCTGACATCAGGTGAACGTCACCTTCTTTTTTATATTCTACTAGACGAGCAATACGTTCACCTCATAATAAGTGATACGGTTGCTTATAACATCAACGGAGCTAATTAAGCCAGTAGTGTTTATCGGGTATAACAGCAGTTAGTACTTAGACCGTCTTCGGCGACAAAGAACTACTATCAATAAAAAGAAATTAGATGTTTTAATATATTTTTTTTTCAAGAAAGTAAATCAAAGGGTTAATACTGATAGCAGGAACATAAATCAATGTCAAGGACCTCCCCTACATCTCGAGTCACTGAATAAAATACTCGGCGAGTGTCTTTGATATATCCCCGCATTATCGCGATCCATTGCGGCTTCCCTTTCCCGTATACAGTGCGCTACACATCACACCACTATGACGTTCCCGGCGTTTGAATTTCAAAAAAATATCAAAATTATGACGTAATGCCAACATTAAAAAAACTAAAGCATTTTCAATGTTTTTTAGTAGCAAATAGCGGATTTGATGCCACTAGATGTAAACAACACGTAACCGGCTGTAATAGAAAATCCTTGTAAAAGGCATTTATCTACCAAGGACGTGTATCAGCAGATTATGATAATAATGATGAAGCGTTATATACTGATCAACCAGCAAAGCAAGAGAATTAGAGGCAGGTGAAGAAAAAATTTAGAAACGCAATTACACCTACAATAACATATCCATACGAAAAAGTATGATACCTTGTGTAATTTATGTAAATATATTTTATTTATATCATATTATTTAATTATACCTCCAGGTAGTAAG
>DWLS01007307.1:0-10846 GCA_018246255.1 Pachliopta kotzebuea | reverse complement strand
CATCGATCACATCTTCACTTAACACCAGGTGGGATCGTGGTCAAGCATTAACCTATACATAAGTAAAAAAAAAAAAGGTCACCGGTTACCCCCATGGCGTTTGACGTGTTAAGGAAGCTCATATCCGGTATCCAGTGGTATTGTTGATCGAAGACTTACGTGCACGAATCTGAGCGTACAATGCGCACGCGCACGCCGCACTGGATGCAGCCGGCGCGGTGCCCCAGCGACACCGCAGCGTCGACCAGCTGGACATGCTGCACGCCCGCGAGCAGGCGTGCGGGTACGCGGGCGGGTACGCGTGCGGGTACGCGTGCCCGCCCGCGCCCCGCGCGCACCGCCGCGACCCCTGCGGCCAGCCGCCCTTCGCAGCCCACCACCGCCCGTTTTGAAAAGGGCTCTACTGCAAGAAGTTCCGCCTGTCCGACACGAGGATATGAGCCGCTCCTTGACTTTTAATTTTGGTGCAGCGCGGACACTGCGTGTGTAGGATTAAGGCGCTTTTGGTGTTGCGGGAATCGTTTGCATGTGGGGGTAGCGGATTTAAGGGGAGGAAGGATCGCAGCGTTTTACTACTTTTAATTTATGATTTTTTCATACAGTTTTGATTTAATTTTGACAGAATACTGCGTGGGTTTAAATATGTAGTTTAGAAAGTTTTCATACAAAAACTATTTCTCAATCTTCCTCAAAAATTTTAAAGGGAATTATTTGGCAATAGAATATCTCCACGATGCAATTTTTAATACAGAAGCGTCACTGTACTGCCAGTCATTACATTGTTAAATGACTCGAATTCAGTCAATGGTATGCGGTGTATTTGTTTCGATCGGAATTGAAAAATGATTTGAATACGGGCGATTAGCTCAGTGAGTCCATTGTTTTCAGCTTTCTCAAATATTCGTTAACTGGATGTAATAATTAAATGGTTGGATTATTATATTAAGCATATTAAGTATTACAACTTGCACACTTTGCGTAACTTACGAGACTATCAAAGGTTATGCTGAATAATATAAACTTTATGAGGGCTTGTTGATTCTGTTGGTTGAATCTAGAAAAACGTATAGTAATTTTCATTAAGAAAATTATAACATATTAGATGGAACATTTTTATTAATTATTTATGGTAACACAGAATCTGCTAAGCGGTGATCTGCGTAATGGTTGCCTACTTCTTTCACATACTACATTAGAGATACTTATTTACTTTGTTGAAATATCGATATAATTTTATCAATTTAAAATATTGCTTCAATTTATTTTTATATAGATGTTCTGTAAATGTTATTCTGGTAACACATAAAATGAATACAGAGTATAAATATATTAAATATTTAAATTTATTTTTTTATCAATATATTTGGATTGGTGTTAAAAGTAGGTTACCTCAAGGGGGAGTCCCGCGCGCCTCTAGCAAGCTTCTTGCAGTATTATGTGACTTGTATAATTAAGTTGATACAAAATATTTAACTTGTTAGTTAGCGGAAGGTTATAAGTTATTTAGTAACTTACTGCACCCTCCTCTGTGTTGGCGGTATTACAAAAATTCTATTACTCCGATGTTATATGTAATGATGGGCGTTTTGAGACGCTGTGTAAATATCCTAACTTACTCTAAATTTATGAACATTCTTGTCAAAACATTCACAATATATTTTAAGAAATACATTCAAAGTGTTGTCTGTCAATTTGAATCTATGGTTTTTCAAATAATGTCGCGCCGGAACACAGAGGGAGCTGCGGTGTTAGAATAAAAGGGTTGTTATGTATTTATATAAATTAGCGTATGTCAATTAACTTTGTAAATTAATTTTGTTTAAAGTAGTTATAAACCTAAGTGCATCTTAGATTCGGTAAATCTATTCGGTAGTTTTTGCGGAATTTGTTTCGGTGACATTGTACTTTAAAGAACATTCTCCAACACCAAAAGTGTATATTTTATTGTTTGTTTAGAATCGGGATACCCTGTCCACTATTATAATCCTTAGCGCTTTGTCTCCATTAAAAGATATTATTCAGTATATATTTAATTATTGTAGCAGTTTGTGAATTTTTGTTAAAACAATTACTTTTTGCTAAAAATGTCATGTTTGGTAGGATTTCTTTTTCTCTCCTGTCCTATCTTTTGTTGATTTCAACAAAATTCATCGAGTAAGGTTTAGACTGAATGAGAAGCGAAGGTTTTAAAATTGTGACGTGTTTATATATGTCTAACTCTTCTAAAATATAAGATATTATATATTAAATGATTAAGATTTACTGAGTTATATATGTTACTGGGATTCTTTATTTATATATACAACATCTGGTACTTATTGGAAAATTCAATGAAACTTTTGTAATACTCTCTACGTATATTGGATGGTTTAGTCTTATATTAGGCAAGTCTGAAATTAAATTATTTATTCTAGTATAAATCTGTATAAGATGTCGTTAAAGTGAAGATCTCTTTTTGTAGATTTCCTTAAGGATTGTCAGAGTACGTTGTCGTGACCGTTGACCACCTGGACATCTCAGCGGTTAAAACGTACGGTTTAGATGTATAGTAAGCTCAAATCTCTATAATTGGACGGAAATAAGTTCGAGTCTGCGAAGTACTCAATCATTGAGCAGTCATAAAGCCTAGTTTATGGAAGTTCAGTCGATTGCCGATGTAGCTAATTTGTCTATTGCCATTTTTATTTTTCTCTGTCTCTGTCGAATTATTAAATACGTAATTAGGAAATAGTTTAAAGTTTATATGAAATTAAACGTTTTACATTAAATACTTCATTATCCGGATTTGTATTATGCAATGTTCTATCTATATTAATTTTTAAGTAGGCGATTACCACATTATAGAATAGTTCGCAGTACTCGGGTGCTCCAAAATGTTTGTAATATTTTGTTTGTTATTTTATGGTATTAAATAACATACTAATTGCTCGGCTCGCGATGGATAGGGATCGCTTAGACCCTCGACATCCGCACGATCCCGACCCCTAGGGACTCGACCTCACAACGGTTAAGTTATATAAGCATTAGTATTATTTATGTAAAGTTTATTTATCCTGATCTCATATATTGTTACATATTAAATATATTTTTGTGAGAGTCTAAAATTTAACAACTGAAAACTTAAATCTTAGTAATCAAATTACAAAATAGATATTACACTTTAAGTGAACAAATTATATCTCAGAATACAAACACTACAGATTAATATAAAAGAGAGTTATTTAGGAGTAATTTTTATTGACAATAAATTATGAAAAAAGAAAATATCTAATAAATTATAATGGATATTTTGAATATATGTTATTTGTATATGTAATCATATCTTATTGTTAAAGCAATATAAAAATAGCTTTCCCCGGCTTTTATGGTGATGTAGCTTCAGATAAAAGTATAATATTCGCTCGTCAATTAGAAGTCTGTGTGTCATTTAATTGCCTCTGTGGGTATCTTTCAACCCCATATTTTAAATTTGTTACTACAACAGAAACCAAAGAGAAATGGAGTATTCTGGGCGACTGGGATATGGGATCTAGGATCTTATTATCAGTTAAAACCATTTGAAGTTGAGATCAGATGTTATCCCGTTGTAGTTAAAAAAGATCAAAAATGCCTGGATTGATTTTTATCTTATATTATCTTTGTTTGATTCTGATTTCTTATTTAAATTTGATTGTGTTTATATCAATTGAATTATGGTCATGTTTTAACATCTTAAGCAACTCTTGTATCAAGTTTGCATAAATAACAAGAAATTAGTGGAAATAATAATTGATACAGAAAAATTGTAGAAGACTCCTCCACTTGGAAGTTTGTTGCTGCAGTTAGTGCCTTCCACATCTAATATTCTATTTTCTAGCTAGATAAACTGTCTGCATTCCTATGTTAATTTTCTTATAAAGTTTAAGACGTGTTGCCCTCTGTACGTGTACTTTAGGCCTAGAGTGCTAGATCTAGTCTCCGTATGTGAAATGTGCCTAAAGATGTGTTAACCCTAAGAGAGTGTACAGTCGGTTCTATGCAAGCTTTAATAACTTCATGTTTAGTGTAATCAATCAACGAATAATCAATCAGATTCAAAGTTTCACTAATTATTATAAACAAAACTATTTAAATGTTCTATGAACACTAAATCTACAATCTTGTTTCAGTTATATTTTGTTATATGTTAAGGTTTAAATTAATGGGCATGTGTCAACCGGGTCACTATCATTTATAATATTCAACTGTTTGCACTTAAATGCATGATTTTTTATTTAATTATGAAATAAATATTTCAGTATAGGTTTTGAATCACTGATAAAGAGAAAATTATTAAAAAACCTTGGTTTCAATAAAAACTATATTTTTGTAAAAATCATGTGATGAAAATCCAAATACAAACACACTCACGATAAATTGCTTAAAAAAAATGTTATAATATTGATTTCTTACTTTATGTTTAATATATTTGTTATTTTTTTTACCTCTTTTTGACATTTAATTCTCACTGAATCTTATTCAAAAGTCACAAATTATCATACAACCAAAATTGGTTTGTAGACTTTTGGCAACAATATGCATTTAAGGTTTAAAATTTAAAAAGTAAACTGCCGTATCATGAAAGTTTGCGTTCAAAAACCGAGACAGATATTTTTAACACCTAATAAAAGTAAAAAGTACCGTTGTTTGAGTTTTCGTTAAGAAATTATGTAAGGAAAAAAACACTGATGTATATATCATGCATTTAAGGGTTAACGTTGAAATTGTACTGAGGGTCCGAAAATATAAAACCCGGTCCCCACCTCGCCGGACTCACAGAATCGAACAATGACGTCATGTTGCACGTACATTTAACTCCCAAGTGATGAGATTCAATCCATTTCGATTCTGCTTTTAAACGTATGGATATATGTTGTTATTGGTCTCTTCGTAGCGGATAATAGAATCTTCCACAAAGTTTAAGAATCGTGTTATTTTTATCGATTAGATGGAGAGTATAATTACCAGTTAATTTGTATGGAATGTTTATGGTCTGTCAATTCTATATGGTCTTTGTAATCACATATGCATTTGCAGAGTCAATATTGCAAATTTTGTTTGGAAAGGATTTATTTGTCGGATTATATAACATGGTTTACTGCTTTTGTTTAAAACAAATACTGCAGATTATAAAAATATATATATATATGAAGTTGAGAATAATGGAAATATATTTTATCACACTAATTCGTGTTGTGTATTTAGATTTTTTTTTAGTGATATTAAAATGGATGAGACTAGTTTTGATGTGGAAACTAATGTTCGTTAGCAAAGATAATGTATTTACTAAATTTTTTAATATGTTTCTATATATCTATATACATGGAATGAAGGTACAATTCAGCTTTACATTCAAAGGACTAATACTCATATATATATATATATTGATCACTTTTACTTGTTGCTCGCTAGATGGCGCTTTATCAGGACTGTTTAAAAAATTGTTTTAAAATTTATTGACATATTTAATCTTTATGTTACTTTTGAATAACAATATATTAATTACAAGTTCTGTCATGTTTAAGTTATATGCCAATGAAATTGCTAAGTATAGTTTAATTTTTACTTTAGCTACCTAACTATATGTATTGTATAAGATATAAACAATGGAGTTATATATTTTTATCGTGTAGTTTTCAGGTGGAGGGCGGTGTGTATTTATAAATTGCGTTATAATCTTGTTTTATCATAGTCTTGGGTGTCCTCGGTATTGCTATTTTATTGTAATAAATGTTGTTAGTGCGTAAGCCGGGCATCGTGTTGCGCCAAAATGGTCTATGACTATATGAGCGCGTAGTGGGATCGTGGGCCAGTGCAACTCTGTGTAAGTGGCAACAGACGATTTGTTATTACAGTCTTCTTATGGACAAGGACAAGCTCTTCTCCAAGAGTCATAGTTCTTCAATCATGAGAGAATAGTAGCAGTTAATGCGCTTTACCATCTCAACAACAGTCAAGTTTAACAACTTTTTAAAGAAGTAATTGATATACGCTTTGAGAATAAACATGTTTTCTAAAGGCTATCAAAGAAGATGTAGAGTCTATCCGGTGTACCCATTTGGAGGTCACTATTTGATGTCAGCAGCTTACACTGAGTTGCACACGAGCTGAGGTTATGAGATGTGATTGTATCTCTGTGTCGGTGAATCGGAACTTGTAATGGTATTCTTCCAGATCTTGGCCAAACGGTAGTCTAATTAAAGATGAATATTATTGAACGTTCACTTGTTTGATTCGTGTGCTTGTTTATAATAATGTTTTGTTGTTTCACGCTGGCCGGAACTCTCGGTGGGTTTGTCGATTGCTTTTAGTACTAGAGGAATTTTTAACAGCTCCTCTTCCGTCCCTCATACGTTTCCTCGTTACTCTTTAACAATTGATCACGATTTCAAGTGATAAGTGACTTTGAGAGTGGAAATTATGAGGGTAGTTTGGATTTGTTCGTTTGAGTTGATCGTTGTTTCAAGCTTTCAATTTATGTTTAGTTTTATAATTTATATATTGTTAAAGTGTTATTTTACATTTTAATTTAATCTCTTTCACGACGATGGAATCAACTGGTTTGTTACATAAAATATATATATTTATTTGTCACCACAAACAAAACAGGTTTACAGAGAACAGAATTTGTAGGTATTTATATATTTCACAATATGTTTGTGTATCGCTGGTGCCTGTGATAGGTAACAGATCCGTGTTACAGGTCACCAGGTCTCCAACTCTCGTGCAGGTAACATTACTGTATAACTATATGTAACATTTATAGATATATTTGTAGTTTTTTTCGATAAAGGTTGCAAAGTGGTAGGAGGCTTACAAAGGTTTATTTGTTTATAAATTATTTGTATTATTAACGACGTTACGATTCCAAAATTAATTTCATTAAACACATCGAGCAGGTGATAAGGCGACGAAAATGGCTGGCTTTATCAAGCGTACTTGTACGGACTTTAAAAATATCCACTCTTACGTGAGAAGTATTCTTGAATACGCCAGCTAAATTTGGAACCAATATTACCGCTTTCACATCGACCGTCTTGAAAAAGCCCAACGAAATTTTACAAAATACCTCGCTTTTATGTATCCAACTTGCTCATATCGCATAGATTACATCAATCGGTTACATCACATCTCTATGTTATCACTTGAAACACGTCGTAAATCGTTCGATATTATGTTTCTTATACAAATTAATCCATGGTATGGTCACTGCTTCAGATCTTTTAAAACAAATTAATATTGCTGTTCCCACAAAAATCTCTATTGTCCCTATACTGAACACTTAAAATTTCATCTGTTCGTACTAATTACGGACAGTGGTCACCAATAAATGGCATCCTACAAGACATTGACATCTTTGGACTTTCTTTTCCTGTGTTCAGACGCAATGGACTTTGATTGTTTTATATGTTGCAAATCTGTGCTTTATAGCACCGTCGAAATTGTAATCAAAATTCCTATTATTTTGTTTTTATCTTAGTTAAATTCTTCATAAATTCTGTGCACATCTATAAAGGTGGTACAAATAGAACAATACCTTGTAGCTTTTAATAAATGTTGCTTTGTATTATCGCTGAAGTGTCAAATAAAATAAAAGTAAAAAGATGTTGAAGTGTTCGAAATAAGATCTCTATTCCAAAACATGAATCTGGATTGTACTCGAACTCATTCACTGTTACGGAACTCCTCACCTGAAGATATACGAAATGTTTCAACGAAACAACTCGTTTAAAAAGCTGGTCCAAAATCATCTCATTCAGACATAAGTAACGTTATTATATTTATTATGTACGTATATGTTTACTTATCTATATGCATGTATATATTATCTATGTAATATTTTTAATGTACTTATATAATTTCATTGATAGTTACTCAGAAACATCTTCTCCCAATTCGATACTAACATTATTGTCATCTTTAGTTATCATACATAAAACAAATTCATTAACCCATTAACGCCCAAAATGAAACTGTAGTATATTTTTCTATTTATTAGTCCATAACGGATAAAATATATTTTTATTTATTTATGTGATAACTAGTGTCAGCTAGATTTGTAATTTCTAACTACCTTCAACACTTACCACAGATAAAATACATAATTTATCGATTAAGTACATGTGCAGGTACAGAGGGCGGTAATGGGTTAAGAAAAGGTTTTTTTTTTAATTATATATATATATATATTTTTAAATTATTTCTTTTCCATTATGGCTTTTGGCGTGTTAAAATTGAAAATAGAGTTTCAGGATCATAACGAAAGAAAGAGAATGTGAGATAAGAAACTCATATAACTAGTGATAGGTACTTATTGTATGTTGTACTGTATATATATTAATTTTGTATATATATTTATTACTAGTACTAGGTCGGTTTTTCGTACTCCGAGTACGGAATTAGGTTAAGGTACAGTTTGTATATATATGTATCTATTTTATCATCTCCCCTTTCTCTTCCCACCTCTTTCTCCTTCCCCAAATCCTCTTTCCTCGTCTCTCTCCTCTCCCTTATATATTTCATCTCGCGGATTCCAGATCCGCGAGCTCAGGGTCCGATTAAGCTTTCGCGGCCATAATAGTGGCCGAAAGCATCAACATCATACGAAAGAAAAAAGAAATAGTACTAAGTCTCTGTTATCGGTGACCGCTTAGCTAGTTAGCCGTTCATTTCATTTCGCTTCAGTCGCTTTATTCATTTCATCTCATTATTTCATTATGTCACTTAGACCTACTAACTGATGTCCCATTTTATTTATTTATTTATTCATCCCTTCCGACACTGCAAAGGCTCCACATAATATCATCTGCTGCAGCGTCAAGTTTGCTGAGTTAAGTCCTGTTCAACGTCATATCGCAATATTCTGTATTATCATTTTTTATTAATTTGTTTCTAATATTGTGTGTGTGTTGAATAAAGTTTCTTTCTTCTTCTCAAATTATATAATTGAATTAAATTCTCAAGTCTTTCTAATTCATCATCTCACCTCTCCAAAATTTGTCTGGTGGAGAATGCCTGCTGGCATTAAGCCCGCCTTTTGTATACCTTAGTTAAGGATTATACAATGAAGATAATGAAAAGAAAGTGTATTTTGGATATTTAAATTTTGCAGGTGACTTATCATGGGGGTGCGGCAACTGCGCGGTTCCGGAGCCGTGGGAGAGTTACCCCCCGGCGGCGCTTGGTGGCAGCCACCCTGGCACGCCGCGCAACGGCTGCAGACCTGGCTACCCAAACTGCCCGCCTAACAAAGCATCCCCCCGCAACCCCCGCGCTGCGCGCAACTTACCCTGGGCTCCAACCTTCCCCGACGACAGGTTCAAACCGCAGAGATGTAGGAACGGCACGGCTCCTTACTGGTAGCGCTGATGTTGTAAATATCGGTTGTATAGCGTTTCCGTACGGAACGACAATTAGATAAAACCATGCTGTATTCTGAACTGACGTGTGGCAAAGCGCCACCAGCTCCATCTGTTTCTCATTGAGGCGCGTTAGTTCTGTTCCAGTTGGAAAATTATGTTTGAGAGGAATCTTTGCAAATGTGACCGGTACTTTACTTATTATATTGTTAAACTATTGTGTGGTCTCTTCATTAAGAGAATTCCTTTTGGTAGATTTAAAAAATACCTTTTTTCAAAATTATTTTAAAGCTAGATTTTTAGTTTTGGAGTAAGTCACCGTGTCTTAGATTACGATCATCAAATGCTTGTTGTATCTTATTCGTGATTACTTCGGGTCATTTTCCGAAGAAGCATTTGATTGTTTTAGATGTTTAAGGTGATATAAAGTTGCAGATATTGGAGCGAGGCTGGAACTGTCTGGATGATGAGGAGGCTCGCGTTTAGTTTTAAACCTACAACGGCTCCGATGTCGAGGTAGATAGTGTCTGATGTTTCAGTACGACTACGATGTGTCGTGTCGTTGTGATGGTAACTATTATGATTGAAGCCTGAAGAGGTAAATTGTTCAACCGGCGTGTAAATATGATTTCAAATTGTTTGATTACATTTTTTTTTTGGTATTTTTTAACGAGGGCTGCGGCGGCGGCTCACCTTCCTCAATTTGTACGTAGTCGCTATGAAACTCTAAGAATAGTTTTTATGTTTAGTTCTTGTGAGTAAATTTTGTTTGAGGAGCGATTTTAGTTGTTTTTTTTTTTATTTGTATAACTGCTGAAATTCACGCCGATCTGCGGTTTGTAGCGGACGGTATATATTTTGATTGCATCGATTGTTGTATACATGATGTTAGCCCGACACAGCTGTCTGGTGTGTGAGGGGTGCGATGTAATACTATTAAAGTCTGCGATATAGACTGTTTATATTCTTAAAGAAACAAAGCGACGAGCGTTGCTATCATAACTGCTGTGCTCGGAACCGCGACGTCGAGAGTTTCTATGTATCTTCTATGTATCTTTCTATGTATCTTAATATCGATATTTGTACGTCGATCGTTCTTGTGTTACTGTGTTGTAGTTAATAAACTGCAGCGCAATCTGGTGGACTACATAAGCAACTTCACAGACGGGCCAATTGTTAATGTGATCGCTCTTACGATTATTCGGAGTTCAGCGATCTCATGTTACATCAAATTGTTATATTTACATAGAAAGTATTTATGTATCGAAAATAAATTTAGTATTATAATAAAGTCGAAATTAAACTGGATTTTCAAAATGTATGTTGTTATTATTGTACTTTATCTAAATGCGAGTTAACATATTAAGGACCGCAAAGAAATCTGTAAGGCATACCGCACGTTTTTGGACAAACTTGTACGTTCTAAAATCATCATAACTTTGTTATTTATGAAGCAATTTTTGTGAAAC
>DWLS01007306.1:0-10847 GCA_018246255.1 Pachliopta kotzebuea | reverse complement strand
CGCGGAGTCCGGATCCGCGAGCTCAGGGTCCGATGAAGCTTTCGCGGTCATAATAGTGGCCGAAAGCATCGACATCACCCGAAAAAAAAAAAATTTAAGTCTTACAATGAAATATTAAAAAAACCTCTTTTGTTATAATTTCAATAAAAATCTATTTATTTTATATGATTGTTTCAAATGATCAGAGAGATTTGTTTATTCTAACCTACCACAACATTGTTTACAATTTAGCATTATCGATCTTTCCGCGATAACATATATCTATGTGACGCTGAATAATTAAGATAATATATATATAATACAATTTAAATTTAGGCAGTGTTATAACTTAAGTAAACTTTACATTATTTTTAAGATCAACTTAAATGATTAATTTTTCATTACAAATAATCTTCAATCTTCATCAGCCGATAGACCACCTCTCTTAGATAAAATGTTCTCCCAATAGTGGGAGGATTTGAGCCGTCTCCAACCACGCTGGCCCAAATTTATTATATTCTTAACCATGTTAAAAGCACGAACTTGAACTTGGCCAACGTAGTCAATCAATTGTATTTAAAAAAAATTAATATCTGTATGTTAAAGTAAGCGCCATCTCTGTTGTATTGACATAACTTCCTAACTAGCGGCTGCGTATCGTTATTGGCTTAAAGTTTATATAAATAGCACATTTAGTTGATAATCGGAAGCGACAAGGGTATACCTTGTTAACAAAAGATTAACACACTGAACTAAAAACTTTAAACCGATTATTTGGTATTTGTAGGTGTTCGGTGTATTTAGCCGTACGTTGAATTTTAGCTTACCGAATAATCTTACGGTTTAATGATTTAGGTCAAGTAACACATGTACTGTATCTTAATGCTTCCTATCACGATAAAAATTTTAAGGCTATATATTTTTAACGTGAATTCACGAAGAATAGGTCCGAATAAAAAAAAATCATCAGCCGATAGACTGATTTTACCATATTGCTCAATAGTGAGGGGTTTTTGGTCATTTCCTACCACGTTACCTAATGCGTGTTGGAGGGCAGCCAGACCCTCGATTGTAGATTACCAGGGTGCACCTCAACCAAAAGAGGTTAGTTAGACTCCAATGGGGCCCCTTACACCCCCCAAATTATATCCAAATTATACATTCGGAAGAAAATGATATACATATAGAAAATTACGTTGTAATAGAGAACTTGAAGATTCCGTTATCTTAAGATTTATGTCTCAAGCTATTCTATGTTTAGACTACGGTATTATTTACGTTTACAATCTAATTCAGGATCAGACTTACTTCTGTCTGATCCTTATTGATATTAGATTGTATATCCTTCACATTTGGAAATACCTGGTTCGTGGGATTCGTTTAAAAATACCGAAGGGTAATATATTCCATATGATTAAATTCTTTAGGCTTATAGAATTATTGTTAATATAGACGTTATGTTTCAAAATATTCAGTTAAATTAACATAAACACATATTTAGAAAGAAAGCTTTATTCAACATTCATACATCATTGTCATCATTCGATAGACTTCCCCGCTGGATATAGACCTCTAATAATGATGGGATTTGGACTATCTCCTACTTCTCTGGTCCAATGCGGGTTGGTGGGAAGCCAGAGCCTCGTTTGTTAATTAGGAGGATTCACCGCTAGGGTTCAATGAGCTGTTGTATGAGACCTTTTACACTCCAACATTCATACACAAAAAGCGAATTAGTTGAAAGCTTCTCCGCTCAGCATCTGCTGCAGCAAGTTTAATGCTGCAAAGCTGATATTATGTGGAACTTTTGCAGACTCGGAAGGGATCAATTAATAAAAGGGAAATCAGTAAATAGGTGTTGTTATAGGTAATATAATTAAATGAACAAAGCGATTGTTTATTTACTGTACTCTGATTTATGGTAGAATGACCTACTGGCTCCGATTCGAGTTATCAGACGGGAGATTTGTTTATTAATAGAATACGAAGCTAATAAACAATAAGATATACATGGCTATATACGTATATATGCTACTGTTCTTAATTTATATATACTATAAATATTTCTTGTTATCATTAGTTTTATCTCTCATACCTTGCTTGGAAGAGATTGCTTGTACCGCTATGGCCCTTGCCCATATTTAGATTTTAAGTTTAGTAATTCACTGTACTTTAATGTGAATAATAAAGAGTTTATATATATATATAGATTTAGAAGAATTTTAACTTTAATACTTATTCTTTTAAATTAATATAGATTGATTATGTCGTATCGTGAATTGACTCTTGCGGTTTATGGTGTTACGATTCCCGCGGACGGTCAGCCCGCGGACGCTTATTACATTATAATCTAGAACACTTACAGTTGCAGGTGCAGATGATGTCAGCGGCGAGCGGGGAGCCGATGCTGCGCCGCGTCAAGCAGGAAGTGGAGCCCTCGCCCCAGTACTCGCCGGAGGCCCACGCGGAGCACCCGTTACACCGCACAGTGCCCATGGTACACGTGCCACAGGTGAGCCCACACTATCCGACACTTATCTTCAATTTCCCTTTGAATCATAGCAGTTTCACCGTGTCATTAAAATCACATGAACATCCTGCTCCATCCTGAGCTGAACACTGTGTCTCCATTCGTTCCCGGATCGCACCATCTGTTAGTGTGAACGAGCGAGACGCTTTCGGATGCAGTTTCCGTAACACGGTCGTCTCTGAAAATCAATAACTAGGTTACAAGGCGACCGTTAGTGCATCGGCTTTAGGACCTAGTTTCACATCGCGCATCCTAGACTCAAAATATCTGCACTGATTTCTCTATCAAATCCAATTTTATTACAATTGTGATACTTAAGATATTAATTTTTGATTAACGAAAAAAAGATATAGTTTTATTATTGTTACCTCGATCAATAAGCAAAGGACTACATCATACATATTACAAATTAGGTATGTTTTAATTTTATTACGACTAAGTATTTATTTACTTATAATGCACTAAGCACAATGCAACTAGTGTTGTGATGACTTATATATAGTATAGATATACAGATAAACATTATGACTAACTTCAGCCTTTCTATAATATTAATATACCTTATCGATTTTTCTCACTTTTCAACTAGGAAATGTACTGTGATTTTAAAATGTTACCATAACTTATTCGTCTAAGAAATTAATTATTACATACATTTCGATATGTAAACAATATAATGGAAATATGTAATATATGAGTAATATAAAAATAAATGAACAGCGTTAAGTGAAAGAGCGTTGTATTGTGTACATTAAGTGCGGTAACGACCTTTAATTTTTCTACCCTATTTAGGTCGACAAATTATAGAGGGTGGTAAAGTATGATAAATATATAGCGAATTTGAAATTATTACTTCATTTGTATACTTAAGTTATTTACCATAAACATAATGCTTAATTGGAGTGTTAAAAGAGAATTTTATATAAGTATTAGCAGTTGTATAAATTTTTTAAAGTACTATATTTACCTAAAACAGGCATCATTTCGTCATTCTAGGTTTATAGAAATAAATAACGTTTCTTATGAGCAGGTGTACTTGATATATTAATGTGATTTATTGTATGTATATATATGTACCATATAATGATTATTCGTATTATTTTGGTTTTAAATATAACTTGCAGACTTCACCTATTACAGGATCTCCCAACTCCTAGTTTGACTGGTAGAGGATGCCTGTAATCATTAAGACCCGGATTATTGGACCCTAATTTAAGGTGTTGCAAAAAAGTTTTTTAAAATAAATTAAAAAAATTAAGTAGTACTAGCTTCTACGCGTAGGGCTGCGTAGCAACTTAGTTATGTAAGTTATACTTGCTACGCGCTAGGTCAATCGATACTTTCATTTATACTTGTTAGCATACAAATAGGTAGAATTTAAACTTACTATTAATTTTTAGGTTCTCATATTAATGTAACTATTATGAAGTAATTTATTTCTTATATATGATTCATGATCATCAGCCGGTAGACGTCCATAGCTGGACATAGCTTCTCCCAATACTGAGGGGATTTGAGCCGTATACCACCACGTTCACTTAATGAGGATAAATATGATTTATCATCATCATTTCAACCGATGGATATCCACTGCTGGACATAAATATGATTAATTAATGTTATTACTTAATCCATGCTGTTTACTATAATTATTTCTATAAATATCTATTTGATACATTTTTTTATTTAATTTAATAAACTTTATGGCAACACCTTCATTAAGGATCCAATGGGCGAACTTAATGCCTACAGACATTTTCTCCCTGTCAACCTAGGAGGTGGGAGATGTGTTAGATGAAGTGTGAAAGTTATATTTTAAGTTAAAATAATAATTCTAGTCAGTATATAATACATACATATATTTTCTTATACATATATATACATATAATTCAATTCATAAATACAAAAAAGATACATCATAAAGTGTAAATGATGGTGGTATGAAAATCAGACCGAGAACAACCGCTATTTAATTATAATTATTAACAAATGTAAATTTTAATATGAAAAATTACATAGTTTTATTCGAACAATCCAACAGCTGGAAATAGAGCCGAAGGAGGAAGTTAAATACTGCGTGTCCCCTGAGAACGGGGTGGTCGGAAACACCAGCCCGGAGCAGCAGCATTGCTCCTCCACCACCGCGGCGGCGGCAGGGGGCGCTCGCGACGAGGACTCACCGCGAAGGTTCTGCCTCGTCTGCGGCGACATCGCCTCCGGCTTCCACTACGGCGTAGCGAGCTGCGAGGCCTGCAAAGCCTTCTTTAAACGCACTATACAGGTATGCTTAGGGCAATGTTAGAGAGTACTGAAAGCTTGTACCCTCTTTTATTTACGAGAAAAGTATTACTGAAGTCAAACTTTATTCATACAGTCCATTATTTCATAGTACAATATATAAAGGCAGATAATTAGAAAACGTTGAGGACGTAAGGCCAGTTTGCGTGCAGCACCATTTTCGATACGAGAGGGCCGCGGGAACTACGAACCGATCCCGTCCTTTCGTCGTCGTCAGGTAATGGAGTTTCGTTAATTCGCAGATGTTAAATTACCAGGGGAACATAGAGTACACTTGCCCGGCGAACAACGAGTGCGAGATCAACAAGCGCAGGCGCAAGGCGTGCCAGGCGTGCAGGTTCAGCAAGTGTCTGCGCACGGGCATGCTGCGGGAGGGCGTGCGGCTGGACCGCGTGCGCGGCGGCCGCCAGAAGTACAGGCGGGTGCCAGACGCGCCGGCGCAGATCGCTCAGCGGCCGCAACTCGACGATATCAAGGTAACTGAACGGACAGCATCATCAGCCTATACACGTACTGCGGGACATATGCTGCCCTCAATTAATGGGCTGATTTAAGCGGTCTTCTACCACGCTAGCACAGTGCAGGTTGGTTGGGATCCGTAGTGTCGTTTGTTGATTAGCATTGTGCACAAGGAACAAGAAGTTGACGTGGGTTTTGTTGTGTCGGGACGGGATATGCCAGCGTAGCGTTAGAGTGACCGCGGTTATGTTCCGAACTTCCTAGCTCGCGGAGTCCGGATCCGCGAGCGCTGGGTCCGATGAAGCTTTCACGGCCATAATGGTGGCCGAAAGCATCGACATCACCCGAAAAAAAAAAAAAGGTTATGTTCCGAACGAAGATCCCGGAACTCTCCAAACGCTGAGGACGACCACCGTGAGGGCGTTAGTGGGTGAAAATCTCCACATAATCTTAACTTTTGAGATTCCCTCCCTCAATAAACAAAAAGGGTCTTGTTGTTTGAGACTCCTTACACCTCCAAGACGTTATTTCAGTATACAGACAAACCCATTACTAAACCCAAACCCCCCTTTGTTGATAAGCAGGGTGAACCATGAGCAAATGAGGTAGGCTTGGGTTCCGTGAATTCTCGTGTGAGACGTCTTACACCCCCTGGGAGGGAGCATATTTCAGTTAACAGAGAAACTCATTACTACTAAATCATTAGTTGTATTTAATATTCATCATCATCACCCGATAGATATCCAGCGGTGGACGATATTAGTCTTACTACTGGTAAAAGTTTAGGGCATTATGATTTGGTGAAAGTTATATGAAGAAGGGACAAGCAGGACTTTATCAGAAACACGGTCAGAGTTTGCTTCTATCGACGGTCCATCAATATCCCGTCTACTAGTACACCACTATAAATCAAGACCTTGTGGTAACAATCTAAGACTTACACGATTACGATTTAAATTTACAGGTGCTGGAGGCGCTCTCGTCATACGAACCTGAGTTATTAACCTGCGGAGTGCCACCAGCCGGCGTCACTGAGCCCGCCGCCAGAACCCTCGCCCTGCTGGCGGACCTGTACGATAGAGAGCTAGTAGGAGTCATCGGCTGGGCGAAACAGATACCCGGCTTCACAGATTTGCAACTCAACGATCAGGTACGTGGCTTATATGCAGACCTACGTAAATCGGACTTCATCACCATCTAAGTCTACTCCAGGTATGAATAATGGAAATGCCACTAGCATGTAACGATTACCTGCAATCATCACTAGGTTGTCGTTCCGCCTCGTCGACATTTCTCATAAACAAAAGCTATAATGGTCATGTGACTCCGCCAACCGACACTTGGCCTTCATTATTTATTCTCTTTAATTTTAATTTATTAGCTTTAGTTTTACATTACAATTAAGTTAACAACTTGAATAATGACATAATTAGTTTATTTCATTACTTGATTTTACAAAATTTGTTCAGTTTAGCGGATTTTTTTTATTTTAAAGTAAACTAATAAGAGCATATTTCATGGGTATAGTACTAGAATTTGTGATAATATGCTCCCTCTGATTACATTAGGGTAATTATTAAAATATAATATCTGACTTAAAACTTACACAAATACATGAGAAAAATTTCGGATATGGAAAATAAAATTGTGTGGCTTTTGGCCATTTTTGCGGATAAACGCCTCGACTTTGTCCTTGTGTGAGAAAGCTACGAGTTCCAGTAGAGGGAACATTAAGTGAGCTGTTAGATTATATTTTAGACATTTATGTTGAATAATTTTTTAATTTTTTTTTTATATTTCGTATCGACAGATGCGGCTTCTGCAAAGCACGTGGGCGGAGATGTTGAGCCTGATGCTCGCGTACCGTTCACTGCCGGCCAGCGGGCCTGGAACGCTGCGCCTGCGCTTTGCGGCGGAGCTCGCGCTCGATGAGCAGCAGGCGCGTGATATCGGCGCACTCGACCTCTACCTGCAGGTATACACCATCCCACTTTACACTGCCAGGATGCCATATTAGTTTATTTAGTATATAAGTCATGTTTCAATATTTCTTTGACACATCAGCGATAATAGAAAATTATATTTATTAAAAGACAGAAGGTTTGAACAACTATTATAGACGTGCACAGCATTCACGCACATAAACTCAACGCCACATATAATCAGTCAACTTACAGAGAATTGAAATAAAAAAATAACAAATATACATAACAATTATACCAAAGAGAACAATAGAACAAAATAAGCGGAATTTTGACGACAATTTCGCAGGTACTATAAAGACCAGGCCAGAGTTGTTAATACTTTTCTTTTTCGTGATGTGATATTGACATGGTATTATACCATATTGCTGAGTATAAAAATCTGCCAGGTTAGCGTTATGCATACACCACCACATAACATTCTTAGTTGTGAGACTTATAATCAGGAGTAATGTTATGGCTTTTGACCATATTCACTTTCATTATATTATTGCTTAATATCTTATGATATTGAGGTGAAGTCGTAGCTGAAGTTTTGTATGTGTGAATGTCAGGTTTGCGGAGTGGCGCGACGGCTAGAACGCGCAGGGGCGCAGCGTGAGGAGTGCTACCTGCTGAAGGCGCTGGTGCTCGCCAATTCGGAGGCGCGGTTGGAAGAGCACGCAGCGCTGCGGCGCTTCCGTGACGCTATACTAGCTGCACTCAATGACGCGGTCGCGGCTCTCAGGTGCGTTAGACAATTTCTTTTTTTTTTTCCATCGGGGGAATCCTTTTACGGACGTCCCGCCGGTGCCCTGGGTGGGCCCGGATGGGTTTATGGGACTCGGCCCCTACCCACTAAACTTACCGCGAAAGCCATCAGCCGTTATGAATGGGATACCCTGGATCTGTCAGCGACAGGGCACGCGTTAGACAATCCTTAGTAATTACCAATAATAGTGTAAAGGCCTTTATAAAATTGGGCCTGCACACAAATTAGAGATGCTCATAAAAGAAAAACAAAGAATATCGTTTAAAGCATTATGACCGGATTTTTAACATTTCGACGGTATTTTTCTCGTTTCCTCCACAATTTTTTTTAAACAACATAAGGAATATAGAAACAAAATTTATAAATTATAATAATGGTGTATATTATTTTTATAGTATGTTAGGAAATTGTGAGGAATGCAGGTATTGCGAAGAAAAAATGCCAAGAAACAATGTTCAATATTTATTGTAATGAAAATTACAATAAAAAGGCAGTCGTTCTCTTTCGCGAATTTCTTCTTATAGTTTCTCCCAGGAGCTTCCCACGAACTCACCAACTCCCGAACCCGATGAGCGGCTCGCCACGCCGCCTTTTATTTCCGCCGATCCGTCGGCGTGTGTGTTACAACTAGTGGGGGTTATACGCGTTTTCGCTAAAGTGTGATTCCTTCTCTTCCGTCCTGTACAAAAATATTAGTATATAAAAAATTTAGGTTCCTTTAGAAGAACATGTTCTCTTCTCTGTATATGTCTTACATATTTTATGTGAAATATTTCCCACTCGCAGGCCGTACAACGCGAACCTGGCGCTGCAGCAGTTGCTGCTGGTGCTGCCGGCGCTGCGCCACGCAGACGTCGCGGTGCGCCGCTTCTGGGCGGGAGTGCATCGCGACCGGCGCGCTCCAATGAACAAGCTCTTCGTGGAGATGCTCGAGGCGTGCTTGCGGTAGACTCGCAGGCCCACTTTACTGGAGGTCTAAATTAAGTTCTGACCTTAAGTAATTAGCCAGCCGCAGCCAGTGCTGCTTCGCTGCGCAAACGCAGTCATCCCAGTAGTGAGGTGTATCGCTGAGTGCAATGAACATGAGAACATGTCTGGTTGTGTTGTTTTATGAACGCTTTAACTGTTTTATTTTTATTCTGAGAACTGAAACTTAGGCATCAAGGCAATCATATGTTACACATAGAAAAACCGATGATACTTGTGTAAATGAAGCTTGTGTGTAAATACAAACGTGCTTCGTGCCCGTGGGTCAGAGCGAGATGAGCGAGAATAAACAAAGGTTTTGGAGGGCCTACGACTTTTAATATTTCATCACAGGAACAAAAAAAACATATCACATCCGCAGTGCGTATCGTTTGCCGCGATTTCTATAAAATGCATTTAACACGCCGGATGTGAAGGCCCGTCGGCGGAAGAGCGTGTGTGTATATACTATGTTAATGGATATTTAGTCTGTGGTAATATGGCTGTGAAGTGGCGGTACGGTTTTGGCGGGCGCTCTGACATTTCCGTTTCCGTTTAGTTTTGGCGGGAGATCGCGTAGCGACTCCGCGCCCGATGTGTGGAAATGGACGGAACTAGTACAAAACTTGTTACTATTTTTGTATAATATTAATACTATATTTAGGTTTACTGTGAGGATATGGTTGCGAGATTAACCGTCGGGGATATACGTGCAGGGGAGGGGAGGGATGGTTTTGCGTACGAAAATAAAAATACCTCGAGGTAATAAAACCTGCTTAGTTGTTAAGTCGTCAGATTCTTTTTTATAATGTTTATCAAATACGGACTACATTTGTGAAAGATTTAAATATGAAGTTTTTATATAAAATCTGTATGGATATATTTATTACTGAAATAATTAAATAACATGTATATATTGAATGCAAACAATAAAACATACTGCAATAAATTATACTTATATAATAATACGCAATAGAAAAACTATATTTTATACAACGAGAACTTAATTTTAAAAATTATTTATGTATTTACACCCCGTGACAGATCTACACAGATTTTATTGTTTAGGTTATGTAAATAACAAAGGCAAATATTCAGTAGAGTTTAGTATAGCAGTGTAAGAGTTTCACAAGGAAAGATGTAGATATTTTTTCTCTTGATCATATTTGATTGAATGAAAACTCCCACTAAAGAGTCACCATTCATATAAAAAACTTGATAAAGAAATAAAGTTCAGAACATTGTAAGATGATAGCAATATGTTATGTATTTTTACCTGTGTCCTTTTCTTTCAAGTTATACATTTGCTGAAAGATGATATATCATGCCTATATATTGTGTATATAAATATATTACATATGAATCGTTTGTTATTCAGAGGATTTATTTAAACAGTTGTACTGTTGGACAAAGAAAGATATATATATGTAGTATTGTGGATCATATTACCTCATCGCTCTGTTACCAGTTTAAAATTACCTTTAAATAATAAACAGTCCATTCGATGGGCCTTCTCTTCGTAGGAGAGTAAAAGCCATATCCACCACTTGCGCCTGAATGTTGTTGTTTCGGATTATGTCGGTTTCCTCAAGATGGTTTCATTCACCGGCACCCCAAGTTTGCTTGGATCCTTGGATCGGAACAGCAACCGAACAGACTTAAACTACCTCGTAGATCGCCCTCGGCATTTGGAGAGGTCATGATGTATGTTTCGGAACACATTTGCGGCCTCTAATGCCATGATACTAAGATAGCCCATCCCACAATGCTTGGAGAACACGTTCAGGCATCATGCTCTTTAAGAGTCGTGGGGGCTATAAGAACCCACTTTTTAAACGCAAAGACGTACCGTCTTGTGCTTGTGATCCTAACGTTGAAGAAA
>DWLS01007305.1:0-10848 GCA_018246255.1 Pachliopta kotzebuea | reverse complement strand
CCCAGTAGTGGAGAGATTTAGGCCGTCTCCCACTACACTGGCCCAATGCGGCTTAAAGAAGAGCAATAGTCTTCTTTATCGTATCACGAGCTGGTGAGGTTAACTTTGGTCCCGAGAGTTGTTGTGTGGTACCCCTTAAACCACTCTCTTAATTAATTGTATGGGAAACTTGTATAAAAAGTCTATTGAGAAAAATAAAATGAGTATGCTACAGAAGGCTATGGAAACCTGCGAAGTTGCTTTGTGCAGTACAATAAACACTTCATTTAATGCATTCGTGTATTTCCCGTGCTTATTTATTCGCCATTTCAAATAAATACCTTCGCCACTAATCAGTGAAGTGCAATTAGTGGGGGTTCTTTCCACTTATAAAGGGCGGCGGTTGTGGTGGTTCATTTGTGAGGTACCGCATCCTTCGATTAGTTTCAAGTGAATTAAAAGGGAATGGATATATTTCAGTTTTTTTATGTTCTTCAATGATACACTCGTTTATTATATTAATTATATAGTTAAGTTATTTTTTTCTACAACATATGTTTTTTAACTGGTGGCAGGTCTTTGTTCCCGGAGATCGTCTGGGTAGGTTGGCAGTTACTATTTCAACCGCCAAACAGTACTTTACAAACATTACTGTGTTCGGGTTTGAACGGTGCTGTATGCTAGTGAAATTACTGGGATTACGAGTCTTAACATCTTACGTCTCAAGGCGATGAGCGCAATGTGGTGCTGTGTATAGAATCTTAGCTAGTGTCACGTTGTTATGGGCAAGCGTATTACTTACTATCAGGTGAACGCGTTAATCGTCTCGTCGCCTCATCAAATAAAAAAATTCTTTCAAGTATGTTTTGGACTACAAAGATTTCTCTGTATAGTTTTCTTATCTATACATCTTTATTTAGTTTTCTATTTCATTATTACCATATAGATGTCCAATACTGGACATAGGCCTTCCCTAATAATGGTAGGATTTGGGCCGTCTCCCATCACGCTGGCCTAATGCGGGTTGGTGGTGATGGTAAGTCTTCTATTAAACTCTTGTAACACCTGTTACTAAGCTAGACAGATTTAGCAGCGCTGACTAATTTTTATCAAACATCAGCTGGGATGGCGATTAAACAACCCTATTTTAATAAGAGGACCAAAAAAAAAACAACAGCCTTTATTCAGTACTTTAAAAATATGAAACAACATGAAAGCAGAAGTTCATTCGACATGCAATTTAGATATTGGCACCGCGTAGCAGTGGAAGTCGTAATATTTTTACCATCTGTGCACAGTCGAGTGTCTGGAGCAAAGCAAAAACAGGGTAATTCCTCTAGTCTCATTTTATTTTGACGCTCGAGTACCCGTCGCCACAGTGCGCCTTTATTTACATCGGTTTTCACCGTTTTGATCTTTTTCCGCCTTGCTTATTTCAGAAATATGATTTTGATTCCGCTTTCTGTTTTTTTTTAAGTTCGTTATTTATATCTACCAGAGTTCTACATAACCCTGTGATTATATAGGGTTAGAATCTATATTCTATAATCTAAATATTTTCTATTCGATATCCGACACAACTTTCCAAATAATAAATGTTTAAGAATTAATATTGGTTTATAAAATAGCTACTTGAGATTATGTAGATTGATATTATCTTTTCTTGTAAGGTTTCTTGTAAGGTGTTCCACAAAATACTATCTTACGATGCCTGAGTCCAGCGGCTCCCAGAGATACTTTTGATATTGTCCGACCACTTGAGATTATAAGAAGATATATATATATATATATTACGCAACTTCTTTAAGTATGCATCTATAGTTAATCAATTTTTTTTTATTTAATTTTAAAATAGACTCAATCTTTTTTTTATTTAAAAAAATATTTAAAGATTGAGTGAGAAGAGTTAAAGAAGATTGAGAGAAAAACTTATATATACTTATATACTTATATAGTATATTGTTTAGTGTAATAGTGTAAAGAGGAAATAGAGTTGAAGTTTTTTAATAACTAAGGTAAAACTCAATTTATAACAATACCAAAGGTGTTTTTTTTAATTCATTGCATTTACTCTCTTTTTCAAAAAAGTGTAACTCAAAATTTTGTAGTTTCTTAATAAAAAAGTTTTTATTCGCCGCTAAACAGTAGTATAAATTCTTTATTCTTTTTTATTTCGGTCTAAATAGTAACATTTTGTGGAAGTTTTGGATTTAAAATATAATAATTTTTGCGTATAATAAAAATTTGTTCTTGTGCAAAACTAGGGTTGTATTGTTAAAGAAGGTTATAATCCCATTAACGGGCTTGCTTCATTGTTTTCAATAAAATATATTCATCAATAACTTAAAAACTGCGTTCAAACTGATCACAGAAATATTTACGTTCAAAGGAAAGCGGCAAAGGAAAAATAAATATACTCATGAGAGGCGATGGGCCGTGGAATGCTGTATAAGTAGCGGACTTTGATGGGTATAGAGGATCAGGATTAAACAAACACACCCTTACTCAAATTCACTGCTGCATAAAGAATTTTCTAATTAAATTATAAAGAGAATAAACTGAGTTGTAAAAAAATGTGCTGTAGTAAAGATTGTTTAGTTAAAAGATCCGTGATAGCCTAGTGGTTTGAACGCCGGCCTCTCACGCCGAAAGTACCGGATACGAATTCGGTCTGCATAAAAGAAGTTTTCAATTTAGTGGGGGGATATATAACACCAACTAATATCACGTGCTTTGACGGTGATGGAAAACATTGCGAGGAAACCTATATATGTATGCTATGACCATCCGTGGGCGAATTAGTATGTGAAATGGAGAAGGCAAAGGTAACACCACTTCATTATAACTGCCAAGAAAATCTTCGCTTTCACTACACATGATGATCACATCCCTCAGTCATGAGGAAATACGACTTCCTTGAATAGTTAAAAAATTGCAATTCGCAATGTAGTATCAGTATATGTCATTTTCCTTGGGCTGCCAGGATTTTTAAAACAGTGTATAAATGATCTTGTTTATGATTTACGGTTTGGTTGTATGTAACTCAGAGTTCAGTAGCTCCCTTGGTAGACATCACGGTGATGCAAACTATAGTACCCAGAAGACGAGACATTGTTTCGTTGTAAAAACAAATAGCTTCTGTTAGGTATTGTCCGGTGAAAATAATTCAAAAGTAGTTTGATATGTTTATGTATATTCTATGTCACATTTTGGCTCACTCACAATAGAAGTAGATCCTTGGCTATTTTAAGTCCTAGCCTCCCATACATTGTGTACTGTGAATATTTCACTTAAACGATTTTTTCGCGTACGAAAATCCTATTTTTATTTTGCTTCGCCAAAATATGTCGGGACATTTTAAGATATTAAATGTGTACCCGTAATATATGCGTCCCCTCCGCGCCTATTTTCCACTGAAGAAGGCGATTTGTATTCACAAGGGGAAGATAGTAAATGCATTTGTTGGCCGCTGCACGGCGGGGATCGTGACGAATTTTTACTTAGAAAATTCTGCTCAAAAACAAAATATTCATGGCGCGTTGTTTTGAAGGGGAACACGGATACAGCGTTCGGCTGTCTAAATAATCTAAGTTCCTGAATAGATTACACATTCTGTGATACTAATAAACCTTCCTTACCTCCACTGTAAGCGGGCATATCTGGTTTCTTTTTCATCTTTAAATAAAGTACTTGCTTCAGTAGTGCCCTTTATTACTTATTTAATTACACTTAACTATAATATCACATTAATATGTATATTTAGAATTCTCTGTACCAATCTTTTTGATAAGTAATGATTAGCACTGTATCTCATTTTCATATAATATCAGGTGATAACGAGGCCGATGGTAATGAAACGTTCTCATATAGAGTGGAAATCTTTCACATGTTAACATTTAGAATATAACAACAGAGGACATGAGAGCAGATTATAATTTATGAAGTAAGTAATTAATCAAAGTAGTTTTCAAAACCATGTCTAAGACGCAAGATGTTGCTGATTCGTTGCTATGTTTTAACTTAAATTTACAGAGAAAAAATCTATTTGTAACATTTAGATCACTGTAAAGATCTAAATCATTAATATATTAAAGATTATAGAATACAGTAAACAAACAACATATACGTAGTGCGTATTAGTCTATTTAAGTAACATATTAACTCAAACAAGCCTACAAATACATACCGATGGTTTAAACGAATTAATAAATGTAAATTAGTTAGAAATAAGTTTATAATGTATTGTCAAAAGATATGTAGTATAGTAAATAATAGAAATAAGAATATTTAAATATGATAATGTACACATAGGTGTATGTACAGGTTTATTATAGTATATGATAAGATATTATAAATGATGTAAATATAAGTTAAAAAACACCTGAACAATAATATCGGGGAAAAGCAGAATTAATAAACAAAAAAACTTGTTAACTTAAATGTGGATGTAAATTTGTTAAACATATTCATTAAATTTGAAAATAAAATCTACACATAATTTAGTAGTATTATTATTTTTAAAAAATGTGTATAGTGTTTATAAAGTAATTAATGTGAATTTATTTTAAAATAATACATAACAACAAATGCGGGTAGAAAGAGCATTGACGCGCGAGCGAGGCCCGGGGGAGACCTTTGTGTTCCGGTGTACCGCAGGGCCCGAACACGGCGCAGTGTAACGTGAGTTGTATAAACTTTAAGTATACGCTGTTATTTCAGCACACGTGATTAGTCATGCGAAACACTACCGTCCCCCCCTGCATTACTTTTTCAGGAAGGCTTCAGGTTCACTTCGATCCTGGAAACAAGACTGGAGTTGAATTTATTTTTATTTCATTTGCGTACGTGATATAGAAAATTTGTACTTATTATTTTTGAAATGTTTATCATAATGTGACCTGTTTTAAAATGTTTATCATAATGCACTACTTACTATTGCATTTACATTATATTATTTTTCTGTTACACTGTCTAATATTCCAGAGGATAAAGATTAATATTGACTTAAAAAACTTGCGCACGAATCTTTTTTAAATCTTAATACTTTTCAATTTAAACCTATTGAAATTATAAAATTTAGTAAATATTTTGGTACTTAACACATTCACTGCCACAAATGCATTATCTATGGAAACCAATTATTTTAAAATCTTATTTATCAATGTACATGTAAACGATTGATTGTATATGGTAAATAAATGAAATGAAATGAAAAAATGTTTTATTTAGTTCAAATATCATAGGTTTGTTAGACAGGATTTAAGGTTAAACTTATATTAGATAGATAGTCTTACAATGCAATCACTTGAATAAGTATTATTGCAACGCTGAGACCAGTCTCACTTCAGCAGCTTTCTGCTGTTGCCAAATCAGATTAGACGTGTTCGTATTTCTGAAATACACTTTGTTTGCAGAGGTCATGCTATTTTACTACATTGAATACTAAAAGAGAATGTTGATAGCAAATTTTTAAGCAAAATAATTTCTTGCGTAGTTTTAAGTTTTAGTAATATTCAATTTATTACAGCTTTCACTTTTTATGTATTTAGTAATATTAACTATTATGTTATCTAATTTTCAAAAAATTTTTAATTATATTATAAATATTTATATTACCAAATTAAAATATAAATAAGTAGTAGCGTATTGTGAACGAGACGTAAAGGAGGTTACTATCACGGGTTTCTTGAGCGTTATGTTGTATCATATATTATACTTTTATAGTACTTTTTCTGCTTAAATTAGTTCTTTAATGCTACTTAACAACTATTTATATACTTAGTTATAGGTATATGGTATATTAGGTATATGTATATGGAAAGGCATTTGTAATAATTTGAAAGGTATTACAATCAAATAAATAAAACCTTCTGAAATGGCTGTTAAATGCGAATACAAATGTACGGGGTATAATTTCGAAAAAAAAAAAAGATTTAGTATAAAATTGTATATTAAATTGGGAATTGGCCCCTTTTGACTGGTGTATTCACAGACGGACGGCAACCAATTAAGCCCAAAATTTGACTGGGATTCCCTTGGCGATGGCATGGAGTGAATAACGTAATCAGTTTATTTACACAATAAATCTACTTTCAACATTTTGATTAATGTATGATTGGTGCATTAATACAATTTATTAAATAGTAAATTACTATGAATAAACTAATAATTAACAATTTCATTAAATACTGTTTGATATGAGCGAAAAGCTTCACTGGTGGAAAGTCTCTGTTGACGACAGGCTAGGCAGTCACCACCGCAGCTCCTACTTCCACCTTTATGCAATGATGTACAAACATTGCTGTGGTTCGATTTCCATTGTACTGTATGCTAGTGAAATTACTGAGGTAACGAGACTTAACATCTTACATCTAAAGGCGACGAGCGCAATGCGGTGCTATGTATACCATCTTAAACAGTGCAACGTTCTTAGAGACGGCGCGTCTAAGAAATAAAAAGAGATAATTATATTAACCGATATAAAATATTATAAAAGTATTGATTAAATAAAAACTCAATGCTGTTTCTTTGTTAACAAACTCGACGGGCTTTCAAGTGACCGTAAAATTTACTTTCAGCAAAGTACTTTGACAGGCGGGTGAAGTGGAAATTCTGTTTTCGCTTGCAAATATTATGCCGGCAAACTGAATTTTCTTAATAGAACAACATTTACACTAGTTAACATGCAATTTATACATCGTTAGAGTCCGTAACGTTGCGAGTTTAGACATTCAAATTGTGCTACACAACAGTACCTACGAAGGTTTCCCTTTTCCACTGAAAGCTGAACAAATTTAACGGCACTTTAAAAACTGAAGCAGATTTCCTGACAGCTCTTTAGTGTATAAACATTAGTTCCTTTATTTAAAGATTTTTAGTTTGTTGTTTAGATATCAGATTATATTTAACTACATATGTATATAGTCACAAACTATTATGTGTCCGGGCTAATGACGACATAATGATGGAAAATTTGAGGCTGGTGTAAATGCTTGTATTAAACCTTTAATTATAGATCTTATTGACAATGGAAAGGAATAATTGATGTTTGAATAAAACTTACATTTTTTTACTTTTCTCTTAGTGGTAGTGGCTTCAAAACTTGGTACGTTTCTTTCAAGTTTTTTAGTGTTAAAAAGGCTTTGGTTGTTAATGATTTTTTTCTGACCATATATAAAAATTTGGATTACATTATAGTAGTCTGCTATGTTATTATATAATTATTGGTATTATACGATACAGATCGGTCTAGAGATCCTCGATGGAGGTCTATACTTAATGGTAGATCTCTTTCCTTTGATAATGATTATCCTGTTCTGCAATATTATCAAATGCATTAAATGTAAAACATGTTCTGTTTAAAAGAAAGATAAAAAAAAACGCTTTAAAGTAATAGTGTCGTAACCTTTAAAAGCGACTTTGAGACATAGCAATTAAAAAGGAAACTTGCTTCTGCTCCCGTTCAAGTATCACCCTCAGCATTAAGAGCACCTCAATTAAAACTTCTAAGGAAAAACAACAACAGTACTACTTAATTAAATATTAAGCTTCAAATTGAAGGAAGTTTTTGTCGAAACTCAATTATCGCCGCGCAAGTAAATGTTTATCCGTTCCAATTAACGATTATTATTTTCTACGGAAACGTATTCAGGATTAGAATGAAGGTTCAATTCTAACTTTCATAGACCTTTCGTTTGCTTAAAAAACTCTTAAACGCTTTTAAATAATCTCTTTTAAGTAACGTCGTTCGATTATTAGTTAGAAAGTAAAGTCGACAGATATTAGTTACTTATAAGTTTATGGAATATTATCTAAAGATATGTACTATAGTAATTTTTATTAAAAAGTATAAGTGAATTCGTCTATATATACCTATAAGTATGTACAGTTTTGTTCTGGTAGATAATAAGTATAAAATTACGTAAATTATAGCATAAAAAAGTTCTGAATGATAATATCAGAAAAAAAAATGTTCGATTTAACAAGCTCGCTTTATATATATACATGAAGAAATTCTACGTACAAGTTATTAGTAATATTGATAGTAGGTTATTGTTGCTGGAGACTGCGCAGGTAATTAGCAAATATTTATATAAATTTACATGACTACATCTTTAGCCATTAGCTATATATTACACGATGAATCAATCATGATTTATAGCCGAGACGTTATAAAAAACAGTTGTTGATGTATTTGAACTAGAAATTCACGTCATCGGCTGCCCGTACAAAATAATTAACACTGAAATGCTTGCAGTTGACACGACCACAGGCGTAATGTGCGCTGACGGTTCGCTGGACGTGAGTCACTGCTAACGGATTCAATGCACTTAGCTAACAGCTACTACTGGCTTGAATTCGAAGATTTATTCGAACGCATTAACCATTATTAACAATTAAATATCCTAATACCTAAAATCATAATAACAATCATCATTTTACCCTGTAGATATCCATTGCTAAATAAACACTTCACTTGAAGGTTTGTATATATGATGCACTTAGGAAACTTCCTGATCCTTCAACTCCTTTGTACCTAAAAGAAAATTTTCCGTTTCTTTCTTCAACCCATGACAGGGAACTTCGTTCATTTACTAATTTAACAGTATTCCCCAACATTTTACTGGCTTTGTCAGGAACTCCTTTACAGTTCATGTAGCACGACTCTGGAACTCCTCGCCTGATGATATTAGAAGAGCTGCAAACAAAGAAATTTTCGGGATCCTGGTGAAAAGGAACTACTTGGAACCACGAGATAAGGTTATCTCATATGTTTTTACTGATTTATGTATGTATTTTCATGTATTTGTGTAAATATATTTAATATAATAGTACATATAAGTAAGTATATGTAAGTATCATATAAATACTAGTAATATTATTCTAGCTTAATATATATCTTTCAAACTTCACCTACCATAGAATCTCCCACCTCCTAGGTTGACTGGCAGAGAATCCCTGCAGGCATTAAGTCCGCCTATTGTACCCTAGTTTTAGGTGATGCAATAAAGTTTTTTGTTTAAAAAGAGCTGCAACGTTATTTATTATATAATAAACTTAAAACTTTGCTACGACTGAAATTATTTAAGTAAGTTAAATTTCAGAATCATTATCAGGTGATAAACGTCCCCTGCTAGACATACTGCTCCCACAATAATAGAGGGATTTGGGCTATCTGTTACCACGCTGGTGAAGAGCCTCGTTTGTTGATCAGGTTAACCATGAGCAGGTAAGGCGGGCTTGGGTCCCGTGAGTTGTTGTTTGAGATCTCTTACTAATTTTTAAATTTCAGAATTTTATGGCGTGATATGAATTATATAGTAAAAATTGATAACATAATTATATACTTTTTCAAGTTGTAGTACACATGCAGACAAATTAAATGTTACTGAAAATCTGTACTCTAAATACAGATTCACATACACGAAAGTAATATTCATCACTTAAATATTTTTTTGTTATAAATTATGCATATATTAACGAAAGTTGTAGTTTATTAGACAAATAAATATATTTTTTTAATTTTCTATTTATAAAATAAGTTACTAGATTTTCTTCTATTGCTCTTTGTGATTAAAAGTGTAATGATATAGTAACAAACGACCTGTGTAAATTTTCAAAACATAACAATGAGTTTATAAAACAAAAAACTTTTTGATGGCGATGTAATTCATGTTTTCGGTTAATTTAACAATCATCTGAAATTTCAGATAGCGGTGAATGTGATTAAACATGAAATTACCTTTGTTCCCAGGGTTAATAATGAAGGTGGGCGTCACCAAGGAGGGCGGAAATAAAATGATTACAGCGATGAGTGTTATAACGATGTGGGCGACTTGATTATTTAGAGTTTAATTAACGCTAAATACATAGCAAAATAGTCTATTTTTGACCAATTCGTTGAACATGGCTAAGAATAATATTGCCTGTACTATTCGACTTCTTAATTTTTTTGTTCTTATAAATGCAATGCGAAACTTCATAAAACTCAAACACCTGTGTGAACATCTTCCTTATTTTCAACTTTTGTGCGGAACCATAACATTTTTTCTGTAAATGTACATTAGGTAATTCGTTAGCAAGTACATCTGTATTATGTTTTATATTATGCTAATTACTAATAAAAAAATCAATACAAACAAACAGCCAAAAACTTGTTTTTGGTATGAGCATAACATATTTTTTTTAAATATATTTGATCTTTTTAATATAACGTTTCTTTACTGCGAGTCAATACTATGTTCCTGTATGAAGCTATTTTAAAATTAGTGCCGGTAATAATAATTAAAATTTTATGTATAAAACCGATGAGAGCAATGTAAAATGCAGTGTAAATACTCAATATTGTTGTTTAGTTGTACAAAAAAATAAGTTATATATGTGGTTATAGGTTTAGAAGACTTATTTAATAAATGTTCTCATAATAAGACTTCGGCTAAGAAATTAACATTATATTAAATTTCACGACCTTCGGCACCTTGCAAATTACCTGCCCGACTTTCAAATTAATTCCTTGTAATCCTCGGATCACATAAGCCACGTCAATCGGCTGTGACGTGTATTATGCGGAGTTAATTGTGTGAGAATTAATGTTAATGTCGGCAGTGTAAACTACATAGGATAGAAGTCTTGTGAATGATAGATACATACTCGTACATATTTATATTACATCCGATGAAAATTGTTGAAGTATATATTTTTTTAAGTGCGTTTTGTGAAAATTTTAATGATGTTAAAGATCAGAATAACGATGACGATGAAGACGAGGATGATGAGAATGACGATGAGAGTAACGATAAGGATAACGATGAAGATGATGATGTGTATGACGGTGAGGATGCCGATAAAGATGACGGTAACGATGACGAC
>DWLS01007304.1:0-10849 GCA_018246255.1 Pachliopta kotzebuea | reverse complement strand
ATATATATATATATATATATAAATAACCTTTTATCAATTTAGTGACGTTGGTAGTAGGTCCTTTGCTGAGTGGACCTATCGCTCCCGAGCCTCGGTCGCGATGCTCGCGAGTGAAAGGTCCTGGACGGCAGTGGCCTCCTTCGGCGAGACAGTCATGTCCCAGAAGGAGGCCGACGAGCGGGCCAGGGAGGATAGCCTAGGGGCTTCCTTCCTCCGCAGGCGGCGAATCGGGGTGCGCAGGAGGCGGTATCAACGTTTCTTCTTACTGCCCCCGTAATTTGAAGCGAGCCAGGTTGGGCACCTGGTCCCGCCACCGCTTCGGCGTCGTCTGGACTTCTCTATTAGCCGGAGAAGTCCCACTTTAGAGGGAGAAGTCTGATCTCTGCCGGGACCGGCCGGTCGTTGGGGTGCCCTGTCGCTGACAGATCCGGGGCATCCCATTCATAACGGCTGATGACTCTCGCGGTAGGTTTAGTGGGTAGGGGCCGCCCAGGCCAAGTCCCACACACCGCTCCGGGCCCACCCGAGGCACCGGCGGAACGTCCGTAAAAGGATTCCCCGCCTAAAAAAAAAATAAGTATGTCCATTGCTGACGGTAAGTGCAACCAATCCAACATAACCCTAACTTCTCCCCCACAAAAGCAAGGTATGTTTGAAGATTTACCACGCGACAAAAAAGGTGTGCGGCCTTCCACTACTAAGGTGCTGGCTTTGAACTCTACACCAATGAATTGTTCAATTCATTTGTCAGTCAGTATAAAACCGACTGTTATCTGAGTTGGTAGCATCGCTTCTCTGATGAGTGATGACCACAGTCGTCAGATGCTATTAAGTCATAAAATACACGATGGAGTAAAAAAAAACGTAAGACAGAAGAAAATTATAAGATAAATGTATAGGAAAGTGAAAAAGAGAGAAGTCACAAGAGAAAATTTGAATTAGAAATTAAAAAAATGTAAGACTCAAACGACTGCGACTAGGGAATGAAGAGTGATAAGATAGAAGGTCGAATGAAATATTGAAGAATGAAGGAACGAGATAGGATGACGGATCAGTAGATAGAGGAAATGTACAGATTAAAAATGAAAACTAGCCTTTGCCCACACCGACCGAGTGAATGACTGGAAAAAGAAAATTTGTGATGCAGAACTGGCATACGTTCATTCAGTAAAAATCATCATTCAGCTATTTAAATTTACAACAGAGGAAGAAGTACGAATATTTTATTCGACGAGACGAACGAGTCGTTAACCGGATGTTAAGTGATACGCTGTTTGAAACGCAATGTGTCTCGTTACCACAGTAATTTCACTATAATACAGCCTTAACGCGGCGCTGGTGGACATGGTATACACAGCGCCACACTGTGTTCGCCTTGAGACGTAATGTGTCTCGTTACCACGGTAATTTCAGTATCATACAGCTATAACGCGGCGCTGGTTGACATGGTATACACAGCGCCACACTGTGATCGCCTTGAGACGTAATGTGTCTTGTTACCACGGTAATTTCAGTATCATACAGCTATAACGCGGCGCTGGTTGACATGGTATACACAGCGCCACACTGTGTTCGCCTTGAGACGTAATGTGTCTTGTTACCACGGTAATTTCACTGGCATACAGCGCCCTTCAAACCGATACAGAGTAATGTATGAATAGTATTATTTGGCGGTAGAAATAGGAGCTGCGGTTTTAATTACTTAGATGGACCTACTACCGGTAACATCATCAGCATCACAGTAATTTGGTGCACATGATTGTTTTGAGTGCTATTGGAAAGTGAGGGATGAAACCGATGGTAACATTTTCAGCTCGCATCGCAGAACAGCCGCAGGCGGAGCATGGAGCACCTGAGGAGGCTGGCGAGGGAGCTGAGGGCGGTGAGGGCTTGCAGGGACGACGCACTCTCTGAGAGGAGCGGGCTGCTCTCGCGCCGGGACCACGTCAGGGAGCGTTGTCTCCAACTGCGTCGCCACCTTGTGCAGGTGAACGCTTCACGAAATTTCTAGAAACATCCATATCGTTAAACAGTCGCTTTGTTCTTAAACTAAAAAGGTTGACAGCAAGGAGGTTTAGCGTGACGTTTAAACCTCCTTGCTGATCTTATTAATTCATACCTTTCGAGAGAAAGGTGATAGGATTTTCGGCGCGAGGCTGCGTTCTGCACGTAGTTTCGCGCCAAAAATTTCTAAGCTATTATTATACTAAAAATTTTGGTTTTAATGAATAATATTCTTTAACAAAGTGAAAATATTAAGTTACAATGGAAATTTGTATTATATATGGAAAGGATTAAACAAATAATAACAGAAAAGTCGAAACGTCTGGATTGTACTCCCGCGGATTGAATAATTGGATCGAACGGACATACTTTTGATTTTACCTTAACATAGGATTTGAAACGGGCATCTGGAAATATAAGTGGTTTTTATTTGTATTCTACTGTTATTGCTTATTGATTTGACTTCGACCAATTCAAAACTTCAAAGAAATTGCTTCATGACCGAGAATTATAAGACATGACAACAATAAGACAAGACATGGCGCCAGCCTTAAAATCAAGAACAATGAAGACGTGGCTTCGGACTTTAAAACTACTAAAATTTTAAGATAATTACCAAAAATGAGACCTGGCTAAGACTTAAGTCTTTTGCCTTTCCCTTCAGGGATAAATTAATCATCATCATCATACCTTTCGACTCCTCTTTCTAAAGGCTCCATAATATCATCGCTGTAGCAAATACTGAGTGGAGGCCTCTTCAACATCATATCGCAACACTCTGTATAATTTTTTATATATTATAATATATAAAAAATTTTATACATTATAATACATATATATTATTATTATTATTATTCGGTTTATGTCTTCTAGTGCTCTGCGCAATAATTTCGCCAATGTCTAGTGATGGTGAGAATACACACATGGGATAGAAAATTGTTCGGTATAAAAGTGAAATTCAGCTAATATGAAATAGAATTCAGAACTTTGGCGACGATTTTCTATACGTAAAACGATAGACAACACAAACATGTAGCACGTTGTACAGTAAATCGTGTAAAAAACATTATCAAAGAATATTTTCGTCCGTGTCAAATGTCCGCCATTTTCGAACTCATATATATATTATAATATATAAAAAATTAAACTATTTAATAAAATAAGATGTCACAAAGACGAGCTAAACATTAAAAAGAGCTCTGATGATGATGACATTAAGTTTGCACTCTACTGTTTGTAGACGAGAATAGGAGCTGCTGTTACCGATAATTTGATGTTAATTACTACAGTAATTTACTGTTAGGCGGCCTGGTGTATAACTGTGTAATAAACATAAAAATTTAATTACAGGTTTTAAGAGAAAGATCCGATCCATCGACAGTACCTGAAGAGGAGTTGGAGATGATAGAAGAATCTCACACCGACCCGTCCAGTAACAGTCCTAGAGTCACAGAGACCAAAACCCTTAACTTTAATAATAGATTAGATGACCCAAAGAGCTTCCAGGAGAAGTTGGAGAGAGAGAGAGACATATACGCTGAACAGTTGGAGACGGACCTGAAGATTTTCGAGTGCCGCATAGATAAGTTGGTCCAGCAGAGCGTCAATCACATTTACAAAGAGAAAGAGAAGAAGAAGATCTGTGCCAAAACTATTTTCATAACGGAGAAGAGTATTAAGATCAGGGATTTGGATGACGTTAAGAATGAGAGCGAAGTGCTTAATCTGTCGGTGAAAGAAGGGAGGAGAAAGAGTCACGGGAGAAAACAGCCTGCACCGCGGAGGATCACTTATGTATATGCTGATAATGATGGTAAGTAGTATAAAAAAAAAAAACAGTCCAATTGTTATTCCCACTGCCGGGACTCGGTTGTCTTCAGAAGGAGAGAATAAATAAATATAAAAACCACACTTATCAAGTGCGAGCTGAGGGATGTCATATATCTAGGGGGTGTAAGGAACTTAAACCAACCGCACTTCTTGCAAGCAATTGTGGTGAGAGACGATTTTAAAAAAAAAAAAAAGGAAGTTAGTCATTCAATCGGTCATTCATTCAGTCATCCAATTACTCAGTGTTATTCAGTCAGTCAGTCATTCAGTTATCCAATCCCTCAATGTTATTCAGTTGGATGATGATATCAATTTATCCCTGAGGGGAAAAGCAAAGAACTTAAGTCCATACAGCCAGGTCTGTTATTCAGTTAGTCAGTCAGCCAGTCAATCATTCAGTCTGTCATTTAATCAGTCAGTCAGTCAGTAATTTTTTTCAGTCTTGGTCTGTACTTAAGTCATGTTCTATCAGATAATATAAAACCTTTCAATTATTATTCATGTTTAATTTACAGATGGCGTTCTCGATCTGAAAATTAAAAAGGAGCCGCAGTGACGTTAAAAGACAGGAACTTATATTATAAGTCGTTATTTACACGTATGACGTACAGACCAAAAAAAAAACATTATTATTATTATTATACATTTGTAAAGTTTATTCCGCGCGTGCTGTTTATTGTTGCAAGTATGTTCGCGCCCTTATATTTATAATCTGCGGACGGTTTGACGTAAACGTCAGGGCGACGTTTGGCGCCAGTTTTTTATTTTTAATTTTGTAATATGTAAGATGATATATGTTCGTATACATTGTGAGAAGTTTGTGGTGGATTTTTTGGCGAGTAATAATTTTTCTTTTAATTTCTATGTTATAGCGGTTTCATCAAGCCAATTTAAGTATAAACTATTAATGATTTTAATTTTATTTTTAAGCCATAATTAATATTTGTAAGAATGAACGAATAAAATATTTTTATATATTAATTTGTGTATCGCGTAAACTTTTATATGGATTATATAAAAACATGTTATATCACAAAGATTTAAATTTTTGTGTGTGTGGGAATATTGTGTGGGTAGAGAAATTATTATAATACTCGCATCAGTAAGTTGTTGAAGAGGTGGGTACAATAGTACCCAACTGTATTATTAATTGTTAAAGTTCATTTCTCAAAGTTAAAGTATGTGTCGTGTCTTTAAGAAAATTCTCTATGAACCCTTGCCAAGCCAAGAAGCAACCAGCTCGAAGTTCAGACGCGTCTAAGAGGTAATAAAGTTGATAGTCATTAGGGCATCTCTAAAAATCCTTCCATTATTATATTTAGATGTTTATATAGTTATAACTCTTTTTTTAATTTATATAAAAAGATCATTTAAATTGTGGCAAGCTTAAAGGGAAACAATGGAATACAGAAATTAATGTTATGAAAAAAATAAATGTTTCAATAGTCGTAACTCAAACTTTTTTTTAAAAAAATTGTAGTACAGAAGAGTTTTGTATGATACAGAGTAAAAAAATATTACCGCCAAAAAATCTGTCATAGTGTCTGCGAAGGCAGAATTTTACAAATGCTCTAGTGTATATTTTATATGCAAGTAACCTAGTTGTAAGTGAAAACAATCTCTGAAAATGACCATACTATGTGATGTTGAGTTTTAATAAATAATTCTAGTTATTACAATTGTATTTATTGATCATAATCATTATCTGCTGTTCATTACTGCACCTAGGCCTGCGTCAAACTCACACTGATTGTGGATGTTGATTTATTATTTTTTTTAACAAAATGTTCATCGTCTAAACCGTCCACTACTACATATAGTACTTTTGATTAATCTTTGAACATGTCTATCAGTTCTATGAGTAATGTACTTTGCCTATTCATACTTTTGCTTCACGACTTGTTTCTGTTTCTTCTAAAAATCTCTTTTTCGATTTGATCGTTAAATAATTAAATTTGTAAGTAGACGACGCACTACAGGACAATTGCACACAAACTAAAAAATCCTTGTGGTACCAAGTGACTTACCATCTATTCGCAACACGGCACCGCCAATTACTTTCGCCAATTAAAAGTCTGTAAATATCATAAGGAGTCTTTCTTTTCGATGTCGCAAAACAGCACACAGTTTTATGTAGTGTATAACATTTTTGTTAGCGCCACGCTGTTATACGTATCACTTGTAATCAGGTGAAATTCTCGCTTGTCTTGTTGATGCACAAAAATTAAAAAAAATTACTGTCTAGGTAATAGGTTGAAGAAAATACCATTGTTTTCTTTTAATCATATTAAAACTTTTTAACAATAAAATCTAGACAAATTTCGTTATCACCGGATTGTGATATATACTATGAATTAACGGCCTAACTCGTTCAAATTGAGTAAGGCCTTTAGTTTATTGAACTGCCATCTTTTGATAATTGTTTTATTACTATTCAAAAGTTTTAGCGCTATCTATCGTTTGATAATAGTACTATATTATTTTAGATTAATAAAAGATTTTTTTTTTTAAATAAACCAGACGTTAATTAAAGACGACAATAAAAATCAAAAAGTTTTTATTGAATAGTTATTAATTTGTGTTTTTCACTCTGTCAACATTATTCATTGAATACAAAGCGGGCTCTAGCGGCAATCGTTGCCTTTTATCCTTTTGTCTTCTTCATCCAATATGGCGGTAAACGGCATATGAACGTTGCAGAATGTTTTGATTTGAATCGTACCATTATAAAAAAAAAAACTAATAAAAAACCCTACGAAACTCGAAAAAAATTCGCAATGGCCGGTGCGATTAATTTAGTGCTGTGCTGAGAACTGGACATGTATGTAAACGCGCGCGCTTTGTGTCAACATTAGTATTAAATTGTGAATTCGCGTTTTATACATGGGATAATATTTACTAAATGTTGTCATTAATGGTGTTGTGCGGTAGTAGTTTACGCGCTAGATATGTCTGCCGATGATAAAGACACGACATGTCCGACCACGAGTGAACAAATATCTGATATTGTGAATATTAAAAATGGAAAAAGCGTTGACGGGAGGTGTCAGAGGACCACAAAAGCGAGGAAAGTCTCCTTCCCTAAAGAAGAACAACTGGTGACTAAATACTTCGAGCCAGCTAACCCTTGGCACGATGGTGAGTGATCCCTGTACCTAAATGTCAACGCATTCATAATGAATGAAGTCTTACCGTCATCAGCCCTTTTTATAAACATTTGCCCTTCAAATCCCATTTGATTGATTTAAAAAGATTTCGCATTTATTAGTGACTGCAAACTGAAACTCTTATTTTATTTACGTATTTCATAGTTTTAGTGTACGTAACTTATATTAAAAAAATTCAGTATTTTCATAAGTAGTGGTGACCAGTAGAAAGGTCATGTATTCTTCATCGAACGTCGACTTAAAGTCAAACTGCAAATGTTTATATTAAGGTAGTTGTATGATTATACATTTTTTCCATTTGTGACACAACAGGTGAAATGTAGTTTTGTTACTGCTCTCTTTGTTAACCCCAAATGGGATAATGATTACTGCTTACTAATTTCCTATTTATTTATTTGAGGGTGCCAATCTAATTTATCAAATTATTGAGTACTGATGATCTATGTTAAATTATTCACTGGCTAAATGGTGTATTTTGAGAAATAACTGGTTGTATGTCATTCTTATTGAAGACAGTTTCTACAGCCAGATAGTAGTTTCCTAACATTAGTGTTGTCTCATTGAAGGGCATTGTAGTATCGAACATTATTAACTTGATGAGAATAATGTTGTTTTCTGGTGAACATCTCACTTGTCTCATTGTCTTATCAAAAGAAAAAAAGGTCAATCTATATTATACTGTATACTTAGGTTCAAATGACTAACCCATTATGGACCAAACAGTTGTAGGAAATAAAATTATTTGATTTTTATTTATAAGGTGTTTTACTCAATTATAACTGAAACAGGAATGTGATAGTTTATAAAAATAAAAAAAATCTTTTGTTTCGGACAACTGTTTGGTCCATAATGGGTTAGTAATTTATACTCTACAAGTAAATTATATGGTAGACTTTTTTTTTACAAATGTATAGGTTAATGCTTGACCACGATCCCACCTGGTGTTAAGTGAAGATGTGGTCGATGATGGCAAAGCGCATTAACCTAGCAAATGCCTATTCACTATAGACTGGAAGATAATAAGGAACTGTGTATATATAAAGATAAAGAATTTCTTTTATTTAAGACTTTTGAAACATCTATAATTAGGGGTTAATAGGCGGACTTAATGCCTATAGGCATTCTCTATCAGTAAACTTAGGTAGTGGGATATGTTGTAGGTGAAGTCTGAAAGTTATATTTAAAGCTTAAAAAATTAATAATATTCATTACATGGTACATACAATTCTGTATATAAATACTAAAGAAGATATTTACAAATATATGAAAATACATATATACATGAATCATTAAATACAGATAAGACAACCTAATGTTGTGGCTCCAAAAAGTGAACTGGGTGCAGAAAATCAGCATGTGGTGAAAACTAGGTCACGCTGATCTGTACGGCTACCAAGCTATTATCACCTGTAGAATGGTCTCAAGGAAGAGGCGATGTAGCGGTGTAGCTTCAGCACAAGTTTTGGTCATTGGGTAAAAAACAAAAAAAGAAATAAAGGTACATCAGATATGAGAGAATTTGTAGGATTGTTGCAGGGACTTTTCTGATTCATTGACCTTCTGAACAATAGTGGGTGTTCTATTAGGGAATCAATAGTCTTTGTCACTTTTCAATAGGAACCAGTAGTCTTTATCACTTTCCAATAGGAACCAGTAGTCTTTATCATTTTCCAATAGGAATCAGTAGTTTTTATCACTTTTCAGTAGAAACCAGTAGTCTTTATCACTTTCCAATAGGAGTTCACTACATAACATGTTATTGATAACAAAAATTTTCATAGAATTTATATTAAACAAAAACACGAAGTCATGTTACTAATTATTAAGTGACTCATAATTTGTTCGATACACAGTAAACATAGATGACTACATTCTGCGAATCTTATTTTACTGGAAACTCCCAAATCTAGATACTGTAGAATCGGGCTATCAAGAATAGGATTAAGGTAAACCCTGCCTGTTGGAGGAGACTGATAGGGCGTTCGGATTCATGGGCTTTGAGAGTGGGGGCCTTTCTGTATATTAAGTGAGCCTGAACTGGTCTCGTATTTGTCGCAGCATACTGTTTATGCTGGAGAGAGCAACATATCTCCCGTGATGTGCTCAGCAGCAGTGCAGGGAGACAACGTTGACTTCTGTAGAAGATAACGGGGCCTTCAACAATGCATTGAGGACGGCCACCAAGTGGGTTTTACTGGGTATGAATCACATATAACCCTGACTTCTCCCCCAGAAGCAGGGTACCTTTTGAAGATTCTTTCCGCTATAAAAAAGTGTATCAACCAATTATAAATTCTGTATAATAAATTTATTACTTTGTTTACTGCAACATTTCCTAGTAATTGTTACAATAGTTTTGGCATCCATTCCTTGTTTACTTATGTACGATAAACATTACTATAATCATATTTGATACAACAATGATTTGGTTTTATTACAGCGGGATATACAAAATTATAACTGTAACATTATTGTGTTATGTACAACATAACTTATGTACAGTAAGATTTACTTCTGTATATGGAAATGTAATGAAACAGATATGGTATAATGAACAGGTCTTTTTATCATCTATCCACATCATCAAATTGGTGGATAAATGGTCTCATCTCTCACATTAATACAGAAGATCTTCAGTCCCAGCTGTGGGAATATTCACTGGTGATAATTCTCTTGCTGGATACTGTCTAGGTAGGTGCTACCGCAGCTCCTATTTCTACTACCGAATAGTAATGTAATCACTACTGTTAATATTGAAGGGTGCTGTATGCTAGTGAAATTACTGAGGTAACGAGACTTAACATGTCTCGAGACAATTGCAATGTGGTGCTGTGTATACCATTGTAACCAGCTGTTATGGACAATCATGTCACTTACCATCAGGTGAACGCCTTGCTCATCTTGTCACTTCATGAAATTAAGAGAATAAAATCCTTTACTCGGTACCTAGTTTAGATCAAAGTGCACATATATTTTGGTATCACAATGAAGATCTTCAAAAGTATATATATACAGAAGTAAGGATTGGGTAAGGTTTCTTTCTACTAAACCCCTTCATGGTCTTCTGGGTCTTCATTCTCTTGGATGAGACCAGTGCTAATCAGCATGAGCTTAAACACTTGCTATATAACTCTTTCATATATCAATGTGCGTGCCAAGTTTTCTGCACCGATTGGTTTTGTGCTGATCTTCCACCAGTTTCCCAATGATATTTATTACCAGGTAGACTTAACACTAGATTTACCAGACCAGTCGAATTGACTGGTACTTCAAATTCAATTTAAAAATTAAAAATGTTTCTACATGAAATATTTTCTTTCTGTAATGATATCACGACTTTTGTAGATTTAATCAAAAAAATTATTATATGAACTTTATATTAATTCATATATATTCATTTCAAAAATATTAGGTTTGGTTTGAAGTAGGTATAGTTAAACAGATGGTAAATCTAGTGTTAAACTTCGGCTCCTTTTCTGGTATAATAAAGAGAATAGACCTTGCCACATGTCGGTTCTGTCCATGTTTACCTTTTTTTTTTGAAGGAAATTTTCAGAATGATACTTCGGCTTGATGGTGGAAGTCAAGGTTATATGAAGATTGTTACCGACTGAAACTCCGTCGGTTGCTGTGACTGAAACTTCTGTCGTATGTTCACCTAACTTCAGAGTTTTGAACCCGTGCTTTTAGAAGTGATAGCTTAAAGCAGAGTTCCCCAAACTTTTTTGTCTCTTAGACCCCTTGTCATGTTTTCCCGTGTTGTGTAGACCTCCTACTTACCTGATATTGATCTCCTGTAAATTTCTAACTGTAGTGAAGTTTAATGTTAAAAACTTAAAGTAAACAAC
>DWLS01007303.1:0-10849 GCA_018246255.1 Pachliopta kotzebuea | reverse complement strand
AACAAGTTGTAGAAGATGAATGGGTGTTGAAGATTTTTCTGGAGAAGCCCCGGAATAATACTCTTCCCCAGTGTTTGCCGTCTCTCTTCCCTCGCTCCCTTACTGCACAATAAGGGTCTCCGCCGTAAAGAAACGCGAAGTTTTTAAGACGTTTAGTGGCCATCTATAACTGGCTAGGGTTATGTTCATCAAACTCTTTATAGCTTCAAGTAACATAGTATAGATGTAGTAAGTTCACCCGCTGATACGTAATACCACATATATAACAAAGAGTAGTGGTATATAGTTAACGTATACTGACACCGTATTGCGGTCGTCATATTTAAAAGTATGATATTAACTTTACTTCACCTAACTAGCAACAGTTTAAAATTAAAAGCATAACGTAAATACGAAATAAGATTATTAAAGTCTTCTCTTTGAGTTCTTTGTTAAAAAGATTTAATGATAACCGATTTGAATGCGCTTTTTGACTTATTACCGTTTGTTTCAGGTAAAGGTCATCGTTTGAAACGACAGGAACAAGATCAAAACATCACCGGCGGGGTTGTCCCGGAGCGTTAATTCGGTATTAATTTTACAATGCAAAATCAATTTTGTACTTCAAAAAGGCACGCGAAAGTCGTAACGTTCCCGGTATATTTTCGGAAATGGAAACGTTCCCCGTTGTCAAAGCACTGACAGGACTGACAGGTGCGAAATTAAACTTTATTATTACATTAATTTAATATTGTACCGGGGACAAAGATTGGCCGCCGCCGACGCTGATTGTTCGACGAATGACGAACGCCTATTAATTTTTAGCTGAAAGGCGACGACGCCGTCGCGGGAAGAGCCATTGTTGAAGGCTGTTGCCCAATAAATATTTTCTTTGTACAATACATTAATTACAGAGCCGGGACCCTGGGAAATTTTGTTATGATTTATATTATTACAACTCGCTTTGTCAACTGCTTTCTCATATATAATAGTGATTAAACCTTTTCTTCATCAATCAATATCACTTGAACCCAATTTAACAGCTTAATACGTGAGATTTTTTTAATATGTCTAACTAGAGAAGGATACTAGCTCCATAAACCACTGACTGACTACTGAAACTTTTTATATAATATGCTTAATTTTGCTCTACTTAATGCAATGAACATACATAGAGCGAATATTTTTAAAACATATAAAATTCTTTGTTATTATAATTTAAAGTTAGATTTAAAAACTGCAACTTTCGTATCCGTAGTTTTGATAAGGCTGCTTTGAACTAGATTATCAAATTATTTATTTATCGATTGAAATGATGACCAAAATATTCCCAAAATTAGTAACACAGAAGTTATTTTAGAAAATTATTTCAAAAATATCGAAAAAGATAGTAGTAGGTTTTAATTTACTTGTAAAGTTGTTACAATTTTTAGAATAAGCGTCTTTTAAAAAAATCAATGAATTTGTGTCATATATTTCTAAGAATAGTTAAAAGCATTAAGTATTCGGTCCCTCCACTCAGTGAGAATTGTGTCAAAGCATTTGTATCAATTATGCCCACGGATTCGACACGCCGACGGTCATATTTCTTAATCGCGACCGCCATAGCTCGCGCTTTCATGGGGACCCTCTTTTTTCACCCTCATTTAATTGCCGGCACGCTTAAAATTCTTTAATCGAACTCCTCAAAATATTGTACAAATATCAAAATATTTCATATACGTAGCAGTAGGTCTTAGAAATAAGTTAAAGACCCACCTGTCGTAGATTTGGACTGAAAGAGTTTTACAGGTTCGCGGGCTTTGTGGGTAGGAGCCCTTATAGTCATTAAGTGAACCCAGACAAATACGAAGTAATCTCGTTTTTTGTTGGGTATTGGGAAGCATATCAGCATTGCAGAAAGGGGGTAAGTTCTGTAGGAGATCCCGTGGCCTTCCGCTATGTACTGAAGAAGACCGCCGGAGATTTAAATGGGTATAAATCCCACATAACCCTGATTTCCCCCAGAAGCAAAGTATCCTTTGAAGATTTCCCCCGCGACCAAAAAAGATCTCCGTGTGGAATATTCTTCTCGTTATTGTAATTTTATTTATTTTTTAATAAAAACATAACATTATTATTATTAAAATTGCCTTTAATATATACCGTATAGTAGATTTGGCACAAAAGTAACTCCTCACATTATAATAAAACAATATCGACATCGCGGAAAATGTTAGTGAACGACGCGGATTGAATAAATCCGATATTCAAAGGCTTCAGTTACTAAAGGCAAGATTATTGCAATGTAACTGACAGCTGACAGTGCCTTTTACAATATTATTTCTGTTTTGTACCGCCTTAACAAAGTCATCCTGACAATTAGTTCTACTTGTTAAGTATTTTCACGCCGCCATCTCTCGCTTCATGTTAATAGTGACGCGCTTAAAGTTAACAAAACATAAATTAAAAATTTGTTACTAAATTTTAGTTTCTTTTTTATATTTAATACTCTTCTGACGCTGTAAATCTGGATCCGTATTTGCCTTATATTCTAACTAATTAAGTCTCTTTAATTCTATTTCATATAGCTACTTACATTTCACTTTTCCTGCTTATCTTTAAGCTACTATTGTATACTATGTATATAATATATTAATCATACATATTTAATTTATAATTTTTTGACACAGACCTTAGTAGCAATTTTCATACAATTTTTAAAAAATCTGTTCATGGGTATATTATTAAGTAACAAAATTTTAGGTTCACTTAGAAATGAAATCCATATCAAATAAAATAAGCAAATAGATATTTTTAAGTTGTAAGTCATAAAACATCACCAACTTCTGTACATTCAAGATATCTTATTAAAACTTACTTACGATTATAGTTTTAAAGATTTAAATAATTATATTATAACATTTTTGGCTTAAGATCTATCATCATTCTTTCATATTACTTAGTTTTGACTATCTAAAACAAGGATGTAATAAATTAATAACTAATTGAATTTGGATACTACTTAAACAAACTTAGCATAAGATTGCTCGTTTCCGTACTTTATACATAAAAAAAATAATTAATCGTTTTTCTAGTAAGTTGATTAACCAGTGAACATCCCTCAGCCGGTATATCAGTCTCATTACATTACATCATGGGCGTCTGTTTAATCATTTAATTAGTAAAAGCTGATTCACGCAGCTCAAGTATCCAATATCAAACGTTACATTCGTCGATTATTAGCAGTTTGATGGGTATTTATTACCGGTACTTTCCGACGTTGGATCTTTTATACCGGTCCTTTTAAATGTACGCATTAATGTATACTTAGTGTCGATATTATCTTACTAATTAGCTACAAGGTAATTATTAATTTAAGCATAATTTCAACATAATGTAACCAAAAAGCTTTGCGTCAATAATGCTCTACACAAAGAACGGATTTCGTGAAGTTTATGCTTATGATGACGTTAAACTTTATTTCTTGACATAAAATTTTGTTTAATAGTTTATATTATGTGATAACAGAAATGATTATATATTATTAATATAAATATTTGGTACTTATACTATGATAAAACGTACCAATGTTTAGAGATAATGTCAAAAACTATTAACGTTCCGCTTCCAGAAAGTTTTTTTTAAAAATTTATTTCGACGTTTTGTCAAGAGGATTTCGGGAGAAAGTTTCTTTACAAATCCAAAGAAAAGGGACACGTCCAATAAGAAAAATATACGAAACTATCACTCAATTGTATTCAAATCGAAAAACCCAACAAGAAACAATCAGTCCGCGAGCGTACCTTTTTGATCCCCTCATTATCTCTGGCAAAATATAGACTGCAGCTCCGAGATTGACTCGATGAAAAACGTTAAAAAAAAATATAAACCATATGTCGATCTTTTTGTCCCTTCGGACAAGTAAGCGGGCTAATAACTTAAATGTAACTTACCTTTGTAGATGATAAAGTTTAAAATCGATTCGCGTTGTATATCAATGAGAAGTAAATTATGCGCTCCAACAGTGAACGTCGCGGCTAATTTAAAGCACAGACAGAAACTCCAATGTCGAATAAACTAAAAATTGTTTTTTTTTATAGCTAGACCAGACGTCCCTTCAACATGAGTTATTTCGAAATGGAAACTAGTAAAAAAAGAACTGTTTTAATTGTCGTACGGGGCTATGTTTTATTTTCTCCTTTCCTTTTTTTCTGTACGATAATAAATTAGATTTTATCTGTGGGACATAATATTTTACAGCGATTGTCATAAAAAAAGTAATTAATCTTTTGTCTCGTGTTATGAAAGGAGTGATTTAGTGTTTTTTTTTACAAGTTTCGTGTAGCGTGTTCGAGTAGTAATTACTAGTGTCTGTGTAACCTAAACATACCACTTACTTCAACTACTTTTATATTGTATATGTTATAATCATTTACTAACAATTTGTTATATGGGTAATTACATACTAATTAGTTATTTAGTGGTCTCTCTATTTTTTAAAAATAGCAAGACGTTCTCGTTGTGATAAGTGATGATACGCTTGCTGTTTACAACATGATACTAGTTAAGATAATATACACAGCTACCACATTGTGCTCCTTAAACCGGAAAATGTTAAGTCTCGTTATTCTAGTAATATTACTAGCATACAACGCTTTACAATACACAGTACTGTTTGTCGGCTGCAATAGGAGCTGTTGTGGTACCTACTTAGACAATCTCCAGTAAAAGACACAACCAGTACATAATTATGCATCAATATAACTAATTAATATGAAATCCGTTGAAAACTTGGTATGCACGTTATGCATTCTTTCGTCTTACTTTAGTAATGGCATAAAATAATCATACATTTTTTCATGAGTCACAGCAAGAATCAAACCTAAACTGCTTACGCAATCGTAAAATATTGTATGGAAAAGTAATATATCATAGCTTAAAAACGCACACTATAAAAGTTTATTTCTATGCCCCAATCAACTTAGTACATAAAAATGAACATGTTTGAATATATTTATATGTGTCCTGGCTGAAGCCGTTTGGCGCCGCCTATAGGTTTTGATAGGGTTGCCTAAAAGTTTATAATCAATTAACAAAAATGTACGTTAATCATATTCTCTAAACGGCAAAATGAAAAACAGAAGCTACTTTTACTGGTGGTAGGTCTCTGTTACCGGAGACCTAAATAAATTCCACCAGCTCTTATTGCAGCCGACAAACTGTACAAATATTAATGTGTTAATATGTTCCGGTTTGAAAGGCGTTGTATACTAGTGAAATTACTGGGGTAACAAGACTTATGTCTTAAGACGACGAGAACAATGTGGTGTTGTGTATACCATCTTATGTAATGCCACGTGGTTATGAGCAAGAGCATCACTACCATCAGGTAAAAGCTTTGCTTGTCTCGGGGCGTGTTTAATAAAATACTATATTATTATTCACATCTAATACTATTACAAAGTAAATTACAGTAATAATAACATAATATAGTAAAATATTAGTAGTAAGATACGAATAAAAGGAAAGGTTTGATTTAGTCTAAGACAGTACTAAAAATGTAAAATTTGCCAACCCTGATACGATCTAAGTCGCCGCCTTGCCGCCGCCAAACGATAGGGCTGTTCCCTGCTTATTCACGGCGAGTACAATACATCAGAGACCATTTTGACCAGCCTTGATTCAGTTTTTTTTATTAACAAAACATCGCATCATGTAACTCAAGGCATATATAACGTCTCATAGGACAATGTATGTATATATATATATTATTCAGTACATCATCATCGTAGGACCATACGTATTTATTATTCAGTTCATCAAATCACATACTGTCTGTTACCAGAGACCGTCTAGGTACCACTGCAGCTCCTATTGCAGCTGACAACCAATACTGTGCTTTGCTGTGTTCCGTTTTGAAGGATGTTATAAGGAAGTGATGTTGAGTGATCTCAAAACGATCAAAACAATGTGGTGCAGATTATACCATCTTAATCAGTGTCAGGTCGTTATGGGTATACGTATCACTTACCATCACGTCAACATCTTGCCCGTGTCTCTCGCTCTTACAAAAAAATATATATTTTTAAGTGTCTACAATAAGCTAACATTTACCATATACTCATTTTCACATGGTGTATTTCCCCAAAAAAAAATTAGACAAAGTCGTTTGAAAAATATTGCAAGCAAGAGAGGAAAGAGATCAGAATACGTCGGATCCATAAAGAACATTATGAGATGAAAAATAGAAGGAAGGAGAAAAGGAGGAAGACTGAGATAAACACCAAGAAATCTAGAAGACTACGGCGATGGAAAGTGCGACAAGAGCAAAGCTTTTAAATTTGTATCATGTAAAGAAATTCAAAATAATTTCTCGTCTTGGAATAGTATAATGTCGCATAAATTATAATACTGATTCAGCCTGGTGTTAAACACGGTACACGCACATCACGCAAGTTTAATATGAAATCTCAAGTTCCCGGCGCCCGCTTTCCGTCATTTCAATTGTAAAACACTCCCAAACAAAATGATAATCGCGGAGGAGACGTCTTCATTCTTGAATAAGCTCTGATTCTTAATATATGTAAATGATAGACACGCGCCCGCCCCCGCGCGATCCACGCGCTCCTTTGATTCTAACAAGGCCTTTGATACTCACGAGCACAAATAAAAACTGTGGCCCGACTCTGAACTGAGGACAGTCTCAGAATTAGCACTTCTTGAGACATGTTAAAAATAGTTTTACAAGGTTTTTTTTGTTTCCTTCAATTTAAACAAGAAAGCTATTTAACAATAAAACTCTTGATTAATAATAATAATTAATATAGTTAATTTGATAGACACAGGGTAAAATTTGATGAATCGGCTGCCAACCTCTGCTAATCAGAGAGGCACCTTAAGAAGAATAATAAATTACTTATCAATAGGAATAATTTCCATTGAGTATGACGAATATAGCAATGTCACACTATTAGATTGTCAAATAAGTCAGTGTAAAGATATAAAGGTGTCACAAAAAGTTAAATATATAAGTCTTACTTGTTTTAGGTGTGGTCTTAGTAATTACTATATTTAATGTGATTAAGTACTGTAAAGGTATGGTTACTATAATCTCAATGAAGAGACAACATATACACAACAGAATGAAATTTTGTCTTCTCGAAATTAAAATGATATCTCATTTAAATATGGGAACTATTTTATATAAAATGTACGTATGAATGCAGATCTGAAGAGCGCATTCAATTCCCGAGTAGAGTCGAAACGTTTATTACGGTACTAATTAGGATTCCTGAGTCAGCAATAATCGATCCAGCGTAAACCGGTGGCACGCGCTCCGCCTGTCTGGATGGTGACAAATATTTTGCTAAATTCCAACACTCAGTCGCATTCTACGCCATTCAATACTGATTCTAGATTCGTGAAAGCGTATTCAATGGATTTTGCGGTCTGGTATATCCTAATTTGATTTCATATTGCATTATTAGTCGCAAGGATCGGGCTTTTCAATAAATGCCGGCGAGCGTCAGAAATTGTTATTTGAAAATTGAATAGAATAAACAACGTTTGTTTTGTATTATCAATTGAATAAATTTCATTTATTAACTTGAATAATACTTTAATCTTAGAGAAACGGAGTAGAACATCATGAAAATATATTTAAGCTACTTAAAAACCTCGGTAGCATTGCACCATCTTGCCCATAGACATGGAAATACTTGCGAAAGTCCTAAGGCCACATGTGGGAATATTTGGATGGTGATACGCTTTTTTAAAGCCCGTGTAGCAAGATACCATCTTCATATCATTAATTTGCTGTTATAACCTGCTGTGGTCTGGTTGTCAACACACGAAACCTAGAGTATGGTCTGTGAGTAACGTTTCTCTATCATCAGCGTCATTGTAATTTTACATAATTTAGAAATTACGAGTTTCGTTTCAATTAGGAAAATAGGATATTTCTTCTATATATATTGTTTATGGACAGAAGTTCTATTAGTTTTTACAATTGAACTATAATGATCAATATAAAGACCCACAAGGCAAGGAAACTGCAAATACAACCAGCAAATAACATGATATTACTTAATTTACCTCCATAACTGTTCAGCTACCGCATTAGAATAACTGACCGTGGGTCAGGGTAAAGGAAATTTGCCTTAGATATACGTAATTGAGCCCCCGGGCACAGGGCCGTCGCTGAGTGTGATTATTGGCTGTAAGGGGCCACTGCCAGAATCAATATCGGGCCTTTAAACGAACGGATGTATTGATCATGATGTGCATTTCTATTTACTCTGGGTCCATTTGCAGCATCCAGTATCCGTGCTTTGGTAAATCAGATTTGAAGTTGAAATTTTAAGCATGTTTTATTATTACCACGATGACGTACTAGACAATAACGAGATATTTTTATAGTATAAGAGATTTGAATAATTTCCAGTATTAATGAATATCAACGGAATAGGCAAAAAGTCCGGAAAGTAAGGGTGGTTATCACTATTAAGTAAAACTAGAGGTTAATCTAAAGCGTTAAAATTTGCCAGAGGACATAAATTTTAACACTTTACAAATATTGGAATCCTCAAACAATGACGTGTCACCCCATTGTGGGGGCACCAGGTCGTTGCTCCCGCCGGTGGTAAGCCGAGCTTGTACAAACGTTGGGATTACACCTTTGTCACTATTTCCAGTATTTTCAAAAAGAAAACATTAATTATTTTTATAACAATTCAATCATTAACTGTTTTACTTTTAACCATATAACAATCTATAATGCATTTTCCAATGTATATTTGTAATAAAGTAAATATATTAAAATGATAGATTAAGTCTTCGATTTTCTTCTAAATAATTTTTTTAGTTCAGGTGTTGATAATATTGAAAAGTTTAACAGTTCAACTGGTGGCCGTTGTTGCTAATAAAGATATTATACTTACTTTATGATATTACGGTTAATTTTTACGTAAATTTAGGGTAAGTGATGATGGTATAAATCACTACCGAGAAATAAATATTAAAATCATAAAAGTATTTGACTTGTTTCTATTGATAGACTTTTTAGCAAAGAATCATGTATTTTTACTTTATTTGATATTTACATTAACATAATATAGTTTCATAAATAAAGTTTGGTATATATTTAATAAACTAAATAAGTAGAACCTTTATGATTGTATTAAAACTAATATGATTAATAATTATTGATAGGTATTAAATTGTTTCTCTTAGAATAATTAAAAATTAAATCGATTATACGGCCTGCAAGTGTACTCGTAATAGAAACATAAAACGATGTAACTCCTAAATTCGTGTTAAAGGTGATCATCACACACCTGCCCGATGGAAAGGTGGGGTGCTGCTCCTCGGGCACATCGTATAATTATTGTTACATATCGATTTAAATACGGAAAATGCACAATAAAGTATAGTTTGTGAGAAGAAGGCCGGCGGTAGAGCAGGTGTCGAGAGCCACACAAATGGAACCTGTTTAATTGAGTATTCTCTGGCCTTTAATCGGTTCAGGCGTCGGGTTCACTAATATTTTGTAAAGACCTTTTGAGAAGGGGCTAATACGCGAAATTCACACATTCATTAAAGTCATTGAGTTAATAAGTAAAAATAACTGGAGCTATTTAGTCTCCCGCTGTCGGCCGCTCGTCTGCAATTAAAAACGCTTTTCCGCTTGCAACCTGTCACGGGTCTCATTATTGGATCAGCGCTGAGGCCCTTTTGTTGGTAAGCTTCTGCGGGTAGTTCTACGATCGAAATACTTTGCAATTTTTATTTAACTTTCTTTTGAATATCATAGTGTGAAGTAAAAATAATGGTAACATATATTATGGTTTTAGTTCCATTTCAAAATTTTAACTTTGGAAATGGAAAAATACTAGTACAAATTTTGACAAAGAATCAAGACGTAAACAAATGGAAATGAAGTAAAGATATATAATTCTTAACTAATCGAAAGAGAAAAGAGTTTTATTTTTATCCCTACATATACATCTTCATATAATTAAAAAAACCAGAGCTTATCACGCCAAAACAAATTACGGAAAGTACTCGTCTAGAAACCCAGTTACCTGACGCTCCAGATCATCTTAAGATTGATAAAGATTAAACTAAGCATAATGCAATCCGTCTCCAGTAACTTAAGCGGGAACCGTCCCAGCTCTATTTGTAACAGTCAGATTGTCTGACACTAAGTCTAGTCTAGACGAAGACGTCTTCAAGGAACCAAGCGAGATTGATCCTAACATTAGCATAACATTAAGAGATACGGTGACTTGCATTTCACTGGTATACGTTTTACATTCGTATAATAGAAATTTGACATAAATTTTTCAAAATCACAAGCATATGCAGCTTACTTAATTTACTGGTACTGGGAATATTCCAAAGTCGTGCTAAATTGTCAAATGTAATTTCAAAATTTTGTGCATTGTCCATACTCAGACGACAACGTGGAAGTAAACTATGACTGTTTTGCCAGATTTACGTAATAAACGTAAATTAACCAAAACAAGCTAGATTTTGATATTATTTTTGTTTGGTTTGTAATCTATAAAGCAAGACCAAACAGTTTTTGATGTTTGATGAAAAGATATGTCCATCACAGAATAAGACATCTAAATGTCATAGGTTAACATTCTAATAAAAGACTACTTTAACGAACAATCTGATTTGTGCTTATTGAAATTAAAGCAAGAAAATAAAATTTTCATTGTTATAAACAATAAAGCTACGAGGGGATTAGGATTTATTTCATTCGAAGAGGCGACGATACGGGCAAGACGTTAATTTAATGGTAAGTGATGCCCATAACAACGTAGAACTGGTTGAGATGGTATACTCAGCACCACGTTTCACTCGTCGCCTTAAGACATAA
>DWLS01007302.1:0-10849 GCA_018246255.1 Pachliopta kotzebuea | reverse complement strand
AGTCAGTGCAAGTTAGCGAAGCTCTGAGACTGCGACTCTCAGGTTTTTACAAGTTCAAAATGTATTGCGACCACAAAACGAATACCAAAATCCAACAACTTACACAATTTTATTAACATATATAATTTTTTTTTACTTCATAGGTGCTTTTATAAATAATGTATATATTTTGATACTATAAGACAGTATGATGTAAGTAAATAGGTACTATCAGTGTATGTGTAGAGATCCATTATCGAGGACCCTGATTTTCATTCCATGGACCTCCAAATTTTTTTTCGCTGACGTAGACCCTTTGCAGGTTGTCACAGACCCCTAGGGGTGGATATAGACCACTTTGGGAATCACCGCTTTAGACCAATAGTCATTAGCTTCAATGCTCTTCAAGCTAAAACACAGTAATATTTGGACAATACTGTTTGGCAGTAAATATAGTCGCTGTATTCTCAGAGACATGCATTACCTTTTACGAGGAGTTCAGATATCTTTAAAAGTCGAAATTTTTAAATAAAATTAATGAAATAATTATATAAAAGATTAAGGAACAGAATTGGATGTTTCTTTTAATTAGTGGCACTATGATCAAAACAAACTCTACAAGCTTCCAGGACTTCTTTAACGCGGCTCGTCATTTACGCAATCAACTTATTTCATTACGCTATTAACATGCTATCATAAAATTAATTACAATTTTATTGAATTCCGTGACCAAGTGAAGTTCATAAAAAAAAAATACTAAGAAGGACACGTGATACGATCCTAGGACATAAAGGTGAAGGTTCTATATAGTAATCCTTGAAAGTAAAGAATTCGCATTGAATGTAAAAGGAAACAACATGGATAATGAACTCGATTCTGCATAGTTTACTAAAAATAGGAAGATTAAAATTTCCAACAAACATTCCACTAAGAATATTTTTTTTTTATTTTTAATCTATTAGCATGGTAAACGGATAACAAGAATAGGTTAGCAATATATAAACAAAATTAAGGACACGGTGCATTTGAAATCATTTAAGTTGTGAAGAGAATAAAAATAATCGAATAACGAACATATAAATATATATGTGTATATATTTTAATTAAATTATTAGGTCGCCTAGATCACACAGTCAAACCGTCTACTTACACCTAAACAGTAAGCTAAAAATTAAACTTTATTCCGTTTCACTTAGGTTTCGGTGAATATGTCGCTGTTTTCATTTCATCATTGTACTGTATAAAAAATATTGTACATATACTGATTAAGTTAACTAGATATGATATTAAACAATTAGCTTTTGGTGTAATTTGGTTTTTCCAAGTAGCTATAATTTAAAGTTTATCTGAAATGACGTGTAATTCTTTAAGGTCAGCAGAACACTAACAATACTTCTGGTGGAAACTCAAGCGGTTGTTTTTCGTTATAGTTGCATAAAAAAAAAACTATAACTTTTTATTATGAACTTACATTAAGTAAATACGGCAGTAAAGTTCAGCTTTGGAATTTCACGAAACGTATTTCCCCGTCTTTATTGCGATCACATGAATTTTTGAAAAATTAAAAAAAAAACAGTTCGATGTCATTGAACGAGATATAGTCATAATTTAAAAATCTGAATTGAAAAGTAAGAAAGATTAAATAAAAAAGTTTATTCATTCAAAAAGTCATACAATAAACAATAACAATTGTCGGAGCACACATAATGCTTGTGTTATAATGCCTTAGATGATATATTTAATATTGATGTATGATACTTTAATAAAGTATCAAAATTATACACCGTTAATAAAGAATCATAATACGATCATCACGTAGTTATAAGTATTGATATGTATATAGTATCAACTCCGTAAAAACTATTCGCTGATAGGAGATTGCTGGACTGTTTCTGGTGACCGTCTATAAATACCACCGCAGCTACTATTGCAGCTGACAAACAGTACTGTACAAAAATTGCTATGATCCGATTTGAAGGTGCTGTAGCTAGTGGAATTACTGGGGTACTGTGACTTAACTTTAGGTCTTAAGGCGATGAGTGCAAAATGGTGCTGTTTATACCATCTTAACCAGCGCCAATTTTTATGTACAAGCGTATCTCTCACTATCAGTTGAATGCCTTATTCCCTCGCCTTGTCATACCAATTTAAAAAACCTTTTTTTTTCTTATTTTTAAAAAATATACGCATAAAGTTTAAATCTCCGTGCCGCAAAACTGTCTTGTACCATAGAGTTTCCTCGTTCATATCCGGGGCCAAATGTTGTAAAGATTGGCTGGAATCAGGTTTTTTATAATTGCACTACCGATACTTTAGAAGTTCAGGACATATAAAACACCATGTAAAACTAAGGTTAAGTATTAGCCTGTAGTAGACAAAAAAAATCAAAGTCAAATTAGATCCTAGATACATATTAAAGGATGCAAAGACAATGGATTAATGTATGTAACCTGGTCAATATAAACGTCATCTGGTCGTCTTACTTTAAAAGTAACCTTTAAACTAAATTTTAATGCACAGGAATTAGGTTCTATTTCTAATGAAGAAGATTCTATTATCTTCTTGGTTTAATGTATGTAAAGCTGGTTCAATTGTACAAGGGTAACAATTGAAATTTGTGCGCTCCTTATTTCTTTTTATATATATGGATATTGCTTGCCTTATATCATATAAGATGCAATATAGTATATAGTGTTACATATTCTGTAGCTTATGAACTGTGTTAATATAAGCAAAAAACGCATCCTCATAGTCTCAAACTATGGACTAAGATTTCCAAATGTCCAGTTCTTCAAACCAAAAAAAGTATTTTTTATCTGTTACTAAATCTACTATTTCATATTTTGGATAATAGCTTTGGACATATATATACAATTTGTGTATGAACTTTAAGAATACATTTTATTTTCTATTTACTAACCAAGGATGTGGTCAGTAAACCACAAAAGTAATGAAAAATCATCATTGCTAAGCCATTAATTTTATAATATTTTTGCGGTTAATGGCTATTACCTATGAAGGATCAAGTTTCTATTTTAGGATCTAAACTGGATGTTCAGTGTCAGCCACAAACATTTAAACTTGCGCTGAACATGTTAAATATAATAAAGACAGTTCATCCCTTAAGTTGCTTTTGGAAGAACTTCAGAAACTTGTGACAATTGAGTCTTTGGTTTCAACACATTATAAATGTAAATTGTATGATGTTGCTTAATCCAATAAATATGTATGAGCAGTTGCAAAGATTTACGATTTACTTAGAAATGACGCAATTTATTATGAAGTAAAATAATTATTTATATTACAGAAAATGGACATTGTAAAGGACTTTATATTAACAGCTGATGGACGACAACTACCGAGCACAGGCCTCAAACTTCATCAGATCGTCGTGCAACTGTTTGGGAGACTACTGACAGTAAATAATATTAATACATTTATGACGTTGCGTCATTTTTAACAATTATTACATATCGACTCTCTTTACTTATGCGTTTCTTGATTATGTATTAAGATCAAACAAGTCTACTTGTAACTATAGAAGACCAAATTAACATGTTATCCATGAAATTAAAACAGATTAAATATTAAAAACTCATTCGACAAACCCATATCCTATTGCATATGCGGAACAGGAAGGCGAAGGAAAACAATATTTTGGAGGCTGAGAAAAATCTTAATGATAAATTTTTTGTATATTATAATAACCTATAATTTATATGAAGCAAACATTTATTTCCTACATTCACTTTGAAGACATTTAACAGGCAATTTGAAAGTTTGGAAATGGGCAGCTTACATGCATAGCGATACAGGAAGCAGCTGCTTAGTAGTATTGCACAAACATGAAATATTAAAAAAAGGTTTAGTTGTTCCTATAAATTCCGTTTCCGAGGTGTTCAATTGGTATTTAAAATGTGAAATTGTACAACAAAAGATGTCCTGGCTTACAAGTTTGTAATTAAACCATAAACTAAGAAAGTGAAGTAAATTTTCATGTTTTTGTCTAGAAGTAAAACACGCAGCTCTTGCATCACCTACTCCCTCAGGACCTTACGTAAGTTTCTACACCATTAGCTACTGCTTCCCGGAGGCAGTTCTGGCAATCAAGATTTTTTTTTAACATTATTCGGGTTCATATCTTTTTTCTCTTGGCTTTTTAATTCAATTGGTACATGTGCAATGAGATTGCTAAAACTTTCCTACATATCTTTTATCTCAAGTAAACTCTGAACTATACTGTTCACTGATATAGTTAGTTTCCATACAGCCTTCAGATTATCTCTTTGGGTATAATGTTCATGTAAGTTCAACTAAATGTTGTATACATACGTCCCAGTCTTAGTAGTATTTGTAACAACTACATTGTGTTTATCGCTTAATGATAAAATACTACGACTATCTAAAATCTTTATCAGCCGATATACTACAGTTGGTCATAGGCATTCCCCAATAATGGGAGTAATTTCGGCCGTTTCCTACCACGCTGGGCCAATGCGGGTTGGTGGGGAACCAATCTCGTTTATTGGTTAGCAAGCTGCATCACGAGCAGGTGTGGTTGGTTGTTTCCCGTGGATTGTTGCGTGGGATCCTTTACCATCTTAAACACTGGCAATTAAACATGTTTTTGTTCTATACATACCATGCATAAAAAAAAATAAAATGGTTCGATGGTAAAATAATCAATTTATAAACCAGTGCATACTTATAAAGTATTTATAGTTAAAAACCAATTTTCTAAATGTTCAGGAATTCCCTGGTTTTTGTCACATCATAACCAAATTTCGCATAAAGCAAATTATGATAAAAAATACGCAAATAATTAAATAACACAAATTCTGAACACAGATAAAAACAACATCATTGTCTTTTAGTGCTTTAAAGACATACATTAAAATCTAGATTTTCCTTTCGACTACAACAAATTTAAATACCGTAGAGTTTATAGGTAAATGTACTTCTTACGTCTTATTACATGTGTACTATAAATTGATATTCTTGTTACGTTTCCATTAAGAATACAAACGAGGAATCATCACGAATAAAAAATAAATCTAACTAACAATAAGTAAGTAGTAATGAGATTTTAATGACTGTATTATAACTTCATACGACAGTAAGAGAATTGTACATCATTACTTCAACGTAATAATGTAAAAAAAATTAAAAGCTCAGACCGTAGATAAAAATAATTATATAAAATCAGAATTATGTCATATTATAAAAATAGTTTATTTTGAGATTTTTATGTTATGAAATGAAATTGTATAAGCTACATTCTTTAGATTAGTTACAAAGCCTTTCAGATTACCACATTACAATTTGGTGCTGAACTTAAACACTGGACCCCTGCCCAGTACATACTGTACCAGAATTTTCACTTCGTGACTTCATAGCCCAAATATCGACGGTATATGAAAATTTGCTATTCATTTTGGAATGACTTCCAGCTAATATAGGAATAGAACATAAATAATACAGAAGTTCATAAACTCAATTACTTTTCCGAAATTGCAAGAGTTGTTGGTTGGAGGGTATGTGAAAAACTCATCGGCCGAGTTATAAACGATATCGATCGATGCATTACAAATCGATGTATTACGTGTCCAAGATAACAATCGATATAAACACCTACGTGACGGTACGCACACACTAGTTGGCGATTAATTGATAACAGAGCATCAGGTGAGTTGCAAGACAAACATACAAATTTTACCGCCTCGGTGGCGTGACCAGCTAACCGCTTGCTTTGTAACACAAAAGTCCCAGATTCAAGTAAAAAACCAAGTATGAAGTTTAAATGGCAATATGGTTCTTCCAAATCCGTTTAGCTTGCTACCACTCCTATTTTATAAATCTTTCTTAAAAGCCAAGGCATTTTGAGCGAGCACGTTTAATTATCCACAATCTTATTCTTACTTTGTAGATTAGTAAGATCACTGTTAATGTTCTTGCCTCTTGTGAAAGAATGCCCTGATTCCGAGAAATGGGAACATGTAATGAATTATTTATTTACTCTGATACATATACTTATGAATCAGACCAGACAAGACGACTACAATCCATCAACATCAGTCTGATTATATTTATTTACAAATGTTCCGTGATGGTCCAAATAATAAGTACTACAAATTATGTATGTAAACTCAACAACTCCTTAATCATCAGCAATCAATCGTAGAATGCTGCCGCTCCTTTCATACGATGACTCGATCTCCATGTGTTTAGTTTAGTTTCTTAGTAATTTTAAGATCTTTATAAATGTTTTTTTTAAGGTAATGATCCACACAAAAATCTTACAAAAAGTCTTTACAACCTTAATGAAATTGTAATATCAATGATTTGAAAATGAAGCATGTTCATTCAGAAGACTTTGAATATAACTCTCATATGTTGGCAATCAGAATAGAACAATATCTTTTTTCTTTAAAATATGGTAACATTTCAGTTTATCACATTTGTGATTTAGTTCACTTGTCTCCATCATCACATAATACTTCTACGTCCTTTTTATGAGGTGCCGCGAGGGAATTTAGCAAAAGATACACACACGGCTTCTGAAGAAATGACAGGGTTATGTAAGATTTTAATACATTAAGAAACCCCTTCGGTGGCTTCCCTCAGTACTTTGAGAAACATTTCAGGATCTCCTATGGAAAACATCGGTCTCCCTCATCACCTTGGCTTAGTACATCCCAAGGAATATTAAGGGCCTCAAAAAAATCTGCAGAATCAAGCCATTGCGTATTTTTTGTTCCTTCCTTTGAAGGAATGGAACAGCTCTTGAGGTTTGCTAACCCGAAGACCGTTTCAGTTACCGTCAATAGTAGGAATAGTTTAACTTAATCCTATTAATACTACCCTGAGACTACAGAGCTGGCTGACTAAATCCTAGTCGGCCTTTAAAGTGACATTGTGGCAAGTATTCATCGAGAAGTTTATCGGAAGCGGATCACGGTCCAAAACTATTAAGATGCATAGCACAGTGAGCCGCTTTGAAGGCAACGCTGGGGTCAGATGGTTGTAGTTTATATTCTATGCGTGTTATCTATCATCAATTAAGGTGAATCACGAAAGCACCTGGGACCGATGTTGGGTGACGTCGGACCTGATGCCTGCGAACGGAACTTTTGGTTTAAACAGCATAGCTCGTTACCCCAGAAATTTACTCTGGATACAACGTCTAACACCACTAACATCTTTTTAGCTTTCCCTTTACCACATTAGATAAAATTTAATAATAACTTTGTATAAAATTAAAATCAAAGTAGATGTTAAGTTTTGGAATACGTTAAGCAATATTATTTAGTATTAATATAATAAGTAGAAATGTTTTATGGTTACTTTAGGGGTGGTCTGATCATTTTATGACCAAACCTAATATAATTAAATTAAACACGGTAATGTTTTCACACTATTTCCACCACGACATACTGCACTAATTCATAATATATTTGACGGGTTGATATAACACTGCCCAGTAATGGACAAGCTGAATTGATAGATCATTGCATCCAAAGTTTTTAAATAACTCGCTGATGAGTATTAAAGGTATGAGCTATATAACATGTTGCCGTATAAATATACTCAAGGAAAAGAGATATTTATCCCTCGGAAACGAGTTTACAACACTAACAACATCAGGTATTACATAGTTTATGTTACACTTGTCAAAAAATGTATCGGTGACCGTTTAATGTAATGTTTATTACATTTAAACAATGATATTGTTAATAAATATATATTTCCTTATTATATTAATGATATGATTCAACACTAAGTATTATATTTACATCATTTTCAAAGCAGTGCTTGTGTATTATATGTAAAAGCGAGATTAATAAAAGTTTTAATAGAAATCTCTGGCAAAGGAAAAATAAATATATGTATAGGAACCAGCAAGAAGGTGGTATACTGGTGGTAGGTCTCTGTTGCCGTAGACAGTCTAGGTAGGTATCAGCGCTTATTGCAATCGACAAACAGTACTGTGCAAACATTACTGTGTTCCGGTTTAAATGGTGCTATAGCTAGTTAAATTACTGAGGTAACAAGATTTAACTCGTTATGTATTAAAGCAATGAGCACAATGTGATATAGTATATACCATCTTAACCAAGGCCATGTTATGGGCAAGCGTATCACTTACTATCAGGTGAAAGTCTTAATCGCCTCGATAAATAAAAAAAGGTATTTGTATATTTAAAGAAAAACTATACATTTAATCTACATTAGTATACTAATCGTCACACATAACCATCATCGCCTTGTTTTATTTATTCATATCAACTAAAGCGTACTCTTTAAAAACGACAAGTATGATATAATAATTTTCATTATACATATAGTAAGATATTTGTTTGATACCTTACTGTGGTTTAGTTATTGATTACATTTGAACTAAAATCTAACCATCACACGGTGCAGTGTAACCAACCGTAAAAAACCCAGAGCAGTATCACCTGACCTTCAATTATCTACCACCGTATCTTTTTCAAAGGACACACGAATCTTGAACTTCGTTCTAAAGGGATAACATCAAAAGGAAAATATCTAAACTTAATATATCTTTGTGAATCAAAGAAATATTAAGTTCCTTTCGAATCCTCGTTTTTGTGCTCATCGGTTATCATTAAAGCAATTCATTATTTTGGATTAAAAAAAAAGATGTTCTCACTTTAATAAACAATTATATTACTTTTATGTATTGAAAAAATTAAAGAAAAAAAAAACATTATGTTACACACAAGTGATCTGGACATAACTTGAATGCAGTGCAGTCATAAACCTTTTATGTATAACTACAGTGTAGGATTTTGAGATCCATACTTTTTTTTTAAATAAGTTCGAGTTTAACCATCTCACTTAGTGTAAGTGGTGATGTGGGGAGCAAACGACATTAACTTATTAACCATCTTATTGATTTTATTGAAGTCACCAATGTTTGAAGAAGGATATACCAGAATGTACTCGTTTGTAACTCTGATTAAAAGCTGTTCATAAACCACAGCGGATTCTGCCAATACTAAAACCATGTCAAGAGTTAGAAGAGCCTACCGTGTATATGTGATGACGCTGTGGAGAAAACAGTTCCTCACTTGTATAAATGTCTCATTCATAGGAAGGTAAAGTATGAACTTGAGCAAAAACAGGATTAAGAATAGGTATAGATAGTTTACACGAATTATTAAAAAGTAAATCAGTTAGAAATAAATTTATGAAATATAATCTAAAGATATGTACTGTAGTAAACATTAGAAATAAGAACAAGTAAATATGACTATTGGTTCATATAGTACAATAGTTTAGTGATGATAGATAATAAGATAGCATTAATGCACATAATGGGATAATAAAGCTCTTCACATATCAGTGAAAATCATAAAAAAAAATCTTATCAAGAATCAACCAACCAACCCCAGCTTTCTTACTAGTATATTGATACAGACGTTTGTTCAATAATATCAAAAGTATCATCATGATTTTAAATGATACCCTCCTGCCCTAATCAATACGGCGCTGGTAAGAGACAGCTTGATAATATGCTCGTAGCCTTCAAACAAAGGATGTTGTTTCGTTACACCAGTAATTTATCTGACATTTCGCTATATAGAATGTAACTTAACGATCATGATGCACTTATTCTAGATTATAAAAAAAATAAGTTCACTTGATCGCGTAAGACACGTAAAAATAATACATAATCTGTCATAAACTTGTATTACCTTGAGGGTTGGCTGTTTGGTTACACGTTCGGTGGTCAACAGTGAGAGGATCTGAACTTTGTTTACTTTGTAACATGACAGAGAACGTATCCGGGTTCTGTTTGCTAGACATTCTGTCTATTTTTTTTTTTCTGGTCACATCGATATTGATTGGTTAGTAGTAAACTTCGATTAATTATTAAAAATAACTACAATAATAAGGGGCTGACCAAAAGAAAAAACGTCGAAACTTTTAGATACGTGGTTCTTAATTCCATAAAATGAGGTTAATAAGTAGAGATCCTTTTTATCCATTGTTAAGTATACTATTAGCCCTGTAGTCCCGGGCTGTCAAGAACTAAGGTAAGCCCTGCCTTTCGTAGGAGACTGAAAGGATTTTGCGGGTTCTTGGGCTTTGAAGGTAGGAGCCCTTATTGTTCATTATGTGAGCCCGGGGCGGACGATAAGTACGAAGTGGTCTCGCATTTTGTCGCAGCATACTGTTTATGCTGTGGAATACAACAGCTCTCTCTGGGATTTGCTTAGCAGCAGTGCAGGGAGTTACCGGTGAGTTCCGTAGGGGGCCTTCGGCAATGCACTGAAGATGACCACTAATGGGATTTAAGTAGTTATAAATCGCACATAACCCTGACTCCTCCAAAAATCTAAGTATCTGTTGAAGATATCCCCCCGTCAAAAAAAAATCTATAAACATTTTATTTTTTATGTTATTAGTTCCTATTGTGTATATTGTTACAAAAACTGGGGTTAGGTCTCTGCAGATATAAAGTTTAGATACCACCGCAGCTCCTATTGCAGCCGACAAACAGTACTGTGCAAACATTACTATTTTCCGGTATGAAGGGTGTCGTATCTAGTGAAATTACTGGAGTAACGAGACAGCAACTTATAATCAAGGTAATGAGCGCAGTATGATGCTGTGTATACAATCTTAACCAGCTCCATGTTATTGTCAAGCGTATCATTTATCATCAGGTGAACGCTTTGCTTGTCTACGATATTATTCCTAGTTAGCAATACTACTATGTATTGCTATTTGCTAATATATTTACGAAGCATCTTTTTTTAATGCTAATCAGTAATATGCAAACATTACTACGATTATTAACTTGCAGGAGATTATATGTTTTCGTCTGCATATTGAAAAT
>DWLS01007301.1:0-10851 GCA_018246255.1 Pachliopta kotzebuea | reverse complement strand
AAATTACGTAGAAAATACAGATGGAATCCTTAACCTGTACATACAAGAGGTCTCGCGCAAACTCGCCCTCGCTGCTGTACCCTCCCCTGACACGGCTGATCAATACCTGAAAGCTTCAGATGCAGCGCTGTACCGCACCAATTACAATACAACGACCTCATGATATATTCTTTGTTTGGCGGCAACATTGAACTGGTGGTGAACGGTGAAACGCAACGTGATAATGTCACCGCAGATAGATAACAAAAATAAGCTAGATTGTGTTGTGTAAAAATCTTAACACAATACCATCTGGCACAGATATCGAACCGGGGATACAATCAATAGCAAACAGTGATCGCCATACATTCACACCTAACACATTTTTTCTAACAGAAGGCGTTCACCTGATGGTAAGTGATACGCTGTCCCATAACAAAGAGGCGCTGATAAAAATGGTATACGCAGAACCACATTTCGCTCGTAGTCTTGGTATATAAGGCGTTAAGTCTCGTTACCGCAGTAATTTCACTACCATACAGCACCCTTTAGTAAACACAGTAATGTTCGCACATTACCATTTGGCGGCAGAAATAGGAGCTGCGGTGATACTTAGGCAAGCTCCAGCAAGAGACCTACCACTAGTATTATTGAAATATCTTTAAAAAAGTTTCTATATGTATTTATTATCTGTTTGCATAAAGTTCTCCAAGAATATATACAAATATAAAAAAGAGCAATAATCAATCCGGTTAGACTTAGACAAAGGAACTATTAAAACCATAGACAAAGAAAATATTGTGCTGTTCGTCTATGGTTATTATATAGTAATAATTAACAGAACTTTATTACTGTTAACAAATGTGACACATTTTTATTCGTTCAAGCAACGAGAAAAGCGAAAGTCCACCTGATGGTAAGTGGCACGCTTGCTCATACCATGGCGGTGGTTAGGATGGTATACCCAGCACCACATTGCACTCTATGCATGAGGTGTTAAGTATCGTTACCGCAGTAATTTCACTAGCTCACAACGCCCTTGAAACTGAAACTCTCTCACTCTCTCACTCACACTCTCTTCTGCTAGGTTAATACGCTTTACCATCATCGACCACACCTTCACTTAACACTAGGTGGGATCGTGGTCAAGCATTAACCCATACATACGTAAAAAAAAAAAACTTAGTAATGTTCGGCTTAATAACGGCCATGCTGCTGTGTCTACCAAGGTTTACGCCAACAAAGAAAACGACTACAAAAAAAAGTATACTTCCCATTATACATATATATAAAAAACTAACAATAGTTTGTCTAAACTATTATCAAGTACATTAAACTAGTATTTTTGTTAAAATCATCTGGCAACTTTTTAAAAATAAAAAAGAAACAATTTCAAAAATGGAACGCCGCGATAGAGCTGCATGTAACTCAGTCTGCGCTTGTGCATGGATGTGACGACAGTGCAGCGGCGGGACGGGGGGTAGGGGGCATCGATCGACCTATTTCTGCTGACCTAACTGGGTTAGCTGCCCTGCCCCTCGACCTGAATGCTTCCTCATACCCCCTCCTCACTCCCTCGGCACAAATATATTTCTATAAGCTTGTATATAGCAAATGGCGTGCCCAGCAGAAATAGGCCAAAGCAAGTTTTTTAATTCCTAATAGAGCAGTTTATGTTCATCAGCATGCTCCTGAAACTGTGTATTGTATGACTTTTTAAATTAATAAATTTTTTAATGTGATAAAAAAGATAATGAATTAAACTTAAAAATTTGTTGAATGAGTTTTCCATTATTTTTTTGTATGTAGTGTTGCTTGTGGGGTTTCTGGTGAATAGAAACTACGTGTTTCGTCAACGTGTGTAATTGACAATAAAGGAAACTCAGTTTCTGCGAATTTCCCAAAATCCCAGCGGTGGGAACGTTAAGTGGGCCTTATAATGTATCAGAGTGTAATTATTCAGCAATTCGCCTCAGTGAACTGGGAGACGAGCCGGGCGCTGGCTGCCCGCCGTTACAACAACTCGGCCTTGGCACGCTTTTGTAATGCGACGACGAAAAATATTTTTTTTCAGTTGCCGTCCGCCGCCATATTTTTAAACGAGGCTATTGGAAAATGGAGCCGGTGTATGGTATTTATACCATTCGAATGCTATTTACACCATGAAGGTTTTCATCTATTCACACTGTGCAAACGAGTAGAATTTGTAAGTGTACTTCATCTTATTAGCGATGATGGTGGGAATTGTGATGGTCAGAATGATAAATTCGGACATATCTGAATTATGATAATCTATGAAGGTTTAAAAAATAATACATATTTTGATCAAATGTACTAAAAAAGCGAGTATGAAAGATTCTCTCCAAATCAGACACTAGTCTTCGCTTCCGTCCTTGATCAGATATTCCATCTGATCTATATGCGCATACATTTTTTCCGCCGATGTTTACGCGAATGCAACTGCACCAGGTAAAGTGTATAAAATCCCAAATGAGGCTTAGTCATAATTTTTTCCAGAAGACCTAAGAAACTTGCGCGGAAGTTGGAATTGCGACCCAAATTCCTTTTTCAGGTTGGACTTGCGCTTTATTCAATATCAGAAGTTGGCGAGGACACCAAATTTCCTTGCAGACCTACGAAACTTGAAAATCAATAATATAATCTGAAGGACGATCAGACGGTTTCCGATTAAAAAAATGTGCTTTAATTAGTTTGAACGTTTTACCAAAACATAAATGAATATATTGAAGAATAAAGAAAAAGTGATGGAAAATGCTGAAAGACACAAAGCAGTTGATCTAGTGAAGATTACAGGAAACGACTAGATCCAATAGTGGATCGTCTATCGACTAATGATGATAATGACAATAAGTCTTCCACAAAGGAATATGAGAAACTACTTATTAGCAGTAGCGGACCATTGATCTGCTGAAGACAGCAAGGAATTCCTGGATAAAGATGACATCCGATCGGTTGTGGTGGAAATCAATTGTGGAGACCCATGTCCAACAGTAGCCAATACGTTACAATAATGATGACGTAGATATGAACCAGAAAACACCAAATTAATTTATTACCTATTTATAAACGACTGAGTATACCCAAAATCTTCCTATAATTGATTATAATCTTCAAATAAGAATTATATGGTGCAATCCCCAATTCTGTCCACAACCGGATGACCACGTTCGGGTCATCATGCTCATGGAGTAAACTTGCCCTGTTTCCGAGCTGATGTTCAGCTCGTTCTTGACAACAGCTAAGATGAGCTAACTAGCTAACTCGCCGGTGACAATGTTCCCATCTAAAACGATGATGTCTTCAAAAATTCAATAAGCTAAGATGTTGTCCCCACTTAACACCAGATGGGATCGCGACCAAGTACTGATCTATTTGATAGTCAATTCCCATTACATTTATTATTAAGGTTGTGATGGTTCATCGAGGAGACATTTTCTAAAGACACCCTACCTCTAAAAGAAAATCAGGGTTAAGTGGGATTTGTTTCCACTAAAACCCCATCGACGGTCAATTCCAAGTGCGTTATGGGGGACTTAGTACAGAACTCATCGGACCGTAGAGGATCTAGATTCTATTCGGAAGATGTACACTAGTTTGATTGATCTGTTGATGATACTGTGTTCCTGAGTATTCTGATCGAGCACGCTTCACCATTCACGGCCTTCTAAACACCGTGTGAAATTGGGGTCATGCCGAGGCGGCGATGACGTCACTGCCATGGGTACCTCTCCGACGTTGCGGCATCGGGGGCCCGCGAGATTTTTTCTGGCCCGCTTCTATAGCTTCTAAAACTGGGACGATGGGCGCTTACGCCATCGAAAACAAAAATGTCAGACCCGTTTTCGTAACCCACGAACATTTTGACACAACTCACTGTATATATTATTTACGCTTTATAAAACAAACATACACAAAAAGATACAATTGAATTGGATAAACAAGATAGCGGAGGTAATGACAATGCATTCACTTTCAAAGTTACTAGTAGTGTAAAAACAAAGAAATAAATAAACAATATAATCGGATAGTAAAAAATTAACAGCAATAATAGTACAAAAAGCCCACTAACCCGCATTGAGCCTGCGTGGTGGGAGACATCCTAAATCCCCTCACTATTAGAGGAGACTTTCGCCAACAGTGGACGACTATCGATTGATGATGAATAGTACAAATACAGGTAAATATTTCACCACCAACACGCATTGGGCCAGAGCGGCGAGAGATGTTCCAAATCCCCCAACTATTGGAGGAGGCCTTTGCCCAGAAGTGGACGGCTATCGATTAATGGTGGATAAGTATTTCACCACCAACACGCATTAAGCCAAAGCGGCGAGAAACATCGCAAATCTCCTCACTGTTGGAGGAAGCTTTTGACGAGCAGTGGACGACTATCGGTAGATAATGACCAGTACTAATGCAGATTAGTGTTTCACCACCAACCCGCATTGAGCCAGCGTGGTGGGAGACAAACCAAATCCCCTCACTATTGGGGAAGGCCTTCGCCCAGCAGTGAACGACTGTCGGTTGATGATGGATACGACAAATGCCGATAAGTATTTCACCACCAACCCGCACTAAGCCAGAGCGGCGAGAGATGGCGAAATTCCCCAACTATTGGAGGAGGCATTTGCCCAGAAGTGGAGATCTATGGACTGATGAAGAACATAAACGTTTCGAGTATAAATATATGGATCCATATTTAGTTTCTTTTAGTCGTTAGTTTGTGAAAGAGACAGAATGACATTATCATTTCCCTGCTTATGACAGGTGTAATGATCCAACGACAGCTTTTTATGGTTTTGAATATATAAAAAATATATTGTATGTGTTTCCTCGGCAGAAGCCCATCTAGATAGTTTGTTGTTACTACTTCTCCAGAAATAACACAACTGGTTGTTGATATATTTGATTATTGATCGGAATCCACACCATTTTTTTTTATTGTTTATTCTTTCACTTCTCTTCTATCATATATGTATATTTGTATTGTATAGAATACATATGATTCTTTTTTAATAATTTATTTTATTCATAAGAAAATTACAGTTTTTTTCTTACTTAGATTTCTTAAACCTGATAAGGTTTGTATGAAATCTGCACATTCTCGTGAATACATATAGGACGATATATATATCGTGTATATATTAACATATGTATATACATATATACATTCTTATGTAGTTTATTTATATAACCATGTTTGTATTGACAATAGTATTAATTTTAATTTTTTTTTTGTGTGGCACCTATTTTTATTTATTTTTTTCTCTTTACATTATAAAAGGTTGACTGTAAGAGAATGCCTTGAGGCATTATGTCCGCCTTTTTGTTTACTGTGTCTCTCTTGTACATAATGTTTTTCCTTTTTGTTGTTATTATAGAAATAAAGTGTAAATAAATAAATAAATAAGTAATTACCATCACAACTCCTTACATAAGATCATCATACATTAGATTGAGGAAAGATACTACATGCGCCTGCGCATGCACATTATTATATACTTGTAGTATTTCCTCATTACTGGTGACTACTTAAGATGGTAGTAGACAAAGGGCCAGTAAATACATAGTTACTGTATATATATACATACTATTGATTGTATAGTACTGTATGTCGGCTGCAATAGGAGCTGCGGTGGTTCCTACACAGAAGGTCACCAGTAAAAATTACCAGATACACAATAGACTATCACCGGCAAATTTTACTGTGTAGAGATAGTGTATAACCCTGACTCATCACGCCGGACTTCCACGCTGAGGGTACCGGGTTCGAATCCCGCCTACAGCAATGTATTGTTCAATGTCACGTGTACAGTTAGTATAACAACAACTGATACCACGCGAGTCGTAATAGCCTAGTGGTTTGAACCCCATCCTGCCACTGCTAAGGCGCCGGGTTCGAATCCCACCTGCACCAATGTATTGTTCATTGTCACGTGTGCAGTTAGTATAACAACAACTGATATCCATTGATTTAAGACATGTATCAAACAGAATGGATATAAACATTAAAAAAAATCCTGACTCATCATATCTTAGATAGAATCCTTTCCAAATATTATGGAAAATGAAACAAAAGAACAAAAAAATATAATTTTATCAGATGCATCATACTTTTTATGCAGATGCTGCCTTTTGTCTAGATTAATGCATGATGATGTCACCGCGGCTAAAACTCCTGATATGGTGAAACGTGATGCGATTTTAGTAGCATTTAAACCCGTTATCTATGGTTTCGCATAGTTTGCATACAAAAACCATAAATATACGTCATCGGTACAGGAAACTCAACTTTTGTAAGTATTTGAACTGGTGCTGAGGAAAACAACAGTACTTAAATTACTTTTCCACACTCTGAGGTTAATTTTCATGCTTTGGATACAACGGTCACGAGTTCGATTCTCTGAAATTTTTCAGTTTTTTCCGTTTACAGTCAAATTCAGCGCTAAATATGACCTTTCATATTTCCCTAACCGGAATTGCTGTGGGCTTTTTATTTCGTATCTCTCGTCTCCTTATCCTGTACTTCATTTTATTCTTTAAGAGTATCTATGCAGCTCTTCCTGTTTATAAGTTACAGCGCTTTAAGGAATATTTAACGCATATGTCTCTTCCGCTAATGCAATCAGATAATATATAAACTATGTGAATGTAATCTATAACAAAGATATAGATTCTATACAGATAATAAAAATTAGAATTTCCGATTATAAATTATCGAGTTTTACTTAATTTGTTCGATTTTTATCTAATCTATGTGTAAGATGCGAACTTTATCTAAAACGGATAATTCGTTCTTAGGCCTACACATAGGTTGTAATTTTATCAACTGTCTTGGTTTTTGTGTCCGAATACATGAGAAATCACAATTATATAAATAAATATACGTAGGTAATAGATCTCAAGTCTGTCAGATATTTTTCTAGAAATTATTAAATAGTAAATAAGGTCTAATAAATGATCGAATACAAATATTAAGCACGTGTAAAGTATTGTTATGGACCTCGCCGTGATAACGACTTGCGCAACAGCAGTTTTATTTCCACATACCCACGGTCCATTCAGCCTGTTGTGGCAAAGGTTAACGGCCTCACACCTATTCTAATATACACCTTAACTCTAAGACAGTTAAGTCGATATTAGAATAAAATCTACAGCTTCCAAAAATACGCCTAACCTAGTTACCACGCGCTTCACAAATTCCAACTCTAAATCTATGGACGTAAGAATGATTACCATTTCAAATTTAGAACAGGGTCGAAGCAGTAAAACGCGCCTCGAAAGTCGATCCGTGTGGATTTGAATTATGTGTTCCTAATTTAAATTTTCTTTTTTTGTCTATTCAGCGAGTATAATTTTTCGTGCGAATATTTTTTGTGGCCAGGTATTTACACTTTAGTACCATAGTATTTATATCGTACTATAGTGGTATTTTTATATGTAAATACTATTTTTATATTGAATTTGCGTTATAACTGTTAGAACTAATAATATTCTAATTAACACGGCGATGATATTAGACCTATAAATATTGCATATGCTCGTTCAAAGGTATATGTCTAGTTACTTCAGTAATTTCACTACCAAATTACTATTTGGAAACAGAAAAAGGAGTTAATGTAGTATTTTTTTAGTACCTATATACTAAGATACCGGAAACGTTTAATTCTATCAACCGTTTCCTTTAAACAGCTTCGATTATAATGTAGGTAATACGTTATCAGCCTGGCCCGTTTTAAATAAGCTATCATTTTTTTACATTAACCTAAATTTTTATTTAAAACAGTGTTATTAAGTTTTATAAACTATATTGCTTATTAAATCAAGAACTATCTTTCATACTTTACAGGCAAACTTAATAACGCATTACTATAAATATTTAGTGTCAGTTAATATTTTATTGTAAATAGTTTGTGTGTGTATTTAACTTTTAATAGGGTCTGTGTCACTTCCCATAGAATAAAAGACATTTAATAGATATCACGCTTATAATTTTGGATAATACATAAATTATTGACATAAATTGTATATATTTACAATAATAATTAGCGCAATGACGTATACACTGGCACGTTATATACATTTATTTTTTATTTATACTACATGCTTTTATGTTTAGGCTTAATCTTCGGTTTCCTTTGCCCTCCCACCGTCGGTCATAGAGCACAACATTCCCGATGCATTAAGCGGTCAGACTCTTAATGCCCTGCATCAGCGTGCCGGAGCTCCCGGAGGAACTCAACGTACGGCGAGATGCATTAGGAATGTTACCTCAAAACAGCAGCTTACCCGTCGCGAACAATTAACCGCTATTTTTCTAGGCGTGGTCCATAAACACATTTGCAAAAATCATCAGGATTATTTATTTTTAAAAGTTTGAACTGCTAGATACAATGCAATAAATATTTTACGTTATCTTCAATTCCAAAATTTATTATATTATTTTTCACTATTTATTTTAATAAAAAAAAAGTAATGAAATTCATTAAAACAGTAAAAGGATATAAAAAATCTTAAAACCTTTTTATTTTATTCGTCAATAGAAATAACACGTCTTTATGTTATAAATATCTTATGCCAAAGATATTTTTATTTATAAAGCCAATACTTAAATACTAAAATTCTATTTTTAGTCTGTTAAAAAATTTTTTTTTTGAGAAAAAATATTACTCTTCTGTATTTTAGGTTAAAAGTAATGCGTAATAAGAAAAACCTATATAAGAAATCGTTAGTAATTATGAGCAAATAAAATCTATTTACAATTCGAAAAACTATCGCAATACCAGAAAGGTGAATTTAAATTTATCATTTTTAATTTATCCATCAATAAAATGTTACGAGTACTCATAACTAATAGAATTCAAAACTGTTTTCCTTCTATTGGTCGGGCGTACGGCGGCCATATTGATTTTCAGGAAGGCTGTCACTTGACCACGCCCTAAACGCAATGGCGGAACAGTACATCTCTATTTCCTATTATTATTACAACTTTATATAATTCCAGTTTTATAACGGTGTTTTAAATGAAATATTTTTTTAGGTATGTAAGTATACATAAATGAATTTTTCTTTTGCCACACAGCAGCGATGTATGAACACTGCGCCCACCCACCATTCGACAAGACTGATGCTTTATACCGCGTCAGTCGAGACGAAGGGCGGAGGGGAACAGAGTAACCGATCCATCTTCTTTCTTCTCGTATAATAAACAAAACTTAAGATAAATTGAATATGCTAAAACAAACTTAAGAGCTTGACCCCATAACAAACTAAATCTCATAGAAATTTCTAGAAATACTATTGTTTATAACATAAATTATAAAACACTGATGAAAATCAGTAAATGTATGCAATCAACACATCAGTTCAACGGCAACAATTAATGAATAGCTAGGGGGGTCATCAAGTAACCCAGGGGGTCTGGAACACCCTTTCATGGAAATTAGGGCAACATAACCGAGGGCCATTCATACAATATAATACAAATGTGATAACATAGAACTCTATATACAATTTATTAAAATGATTATGACAAAGGATTATATTTATAATATAAAATCATATGGGAAGTGGACAGTGACCCGTTGTGTTAATGAAAAGGTTCTTTTAACTCCCCGTTACCAGCTGCCTGGCAAACTATTGAAATGACTGATCATTTGAAAAATTTTTGTAGTATATTGAATGATGTCTAAAATTTAATATAGAAAATCAACATAATGTATATTCTTATACCAGTTTTCAGTTTCTCTGTAACTTCTAACAGGTAAAATAATAATAAGAGTACTAAAATCTTAATTAAAATTTGCTTCATTCTTAAAACCTTTTAAAAATATGTATAAATTCATCATTGATTAACTTAACAACCTTTCAAGTTGCAACTTTGTTGTTAGAGGTAGTAATTAAATATGTTAATTAATGTTTTTGTAATATCCAAGTGATACATAAGAACTTAAAAAAAATCATGCAAATGTATTATTAACATACAAAATGCACCACTTGCCAACGTTCAAGGTAATATGAGCTACATGTTAGAAAAGACAAGTGTATATCAACTAAATGCAAATTCGTTAATAAATCAATTTGTTTGTTCTTTAGAAAACCAGTTCCTTTATATACAAAGAAAAATAAAATCCGTTATAAATTTCAAAATCATAGTAAAATCGTTATGGCGAACAAAGGAATTTTTTCGTTATTAATTTTTCTGAAAAAAAAAAGTATCTAAGAAAATTATTTTACCTGGGTGGTATTACTGTCGAAAACCGCATCGTAAGCGTAGATGCGCGGCGGCTCCGGCGGCGACGCATTGCTTCTAGTAACAGCGATGGTGCTGTTCACGGGGTCCACCGACACGCAGTTGTAGGAACTCTCCATCTTCTCCCGCTGGTCCATCGGCCGCACCCGCACGACCACACGAACATTTTCAACGGTAGACCCCACCAGCTCGGCATCCTTCGAACAGAAAAGTCGAAGAGGTATTGACGCTTCGGTGTCGTAGACTCAAATGCGTAGTTACGGCGCTGTACGTCGCAGTACTCGACGATATGACCCTGACACGAATTACATGACTCACATAAGCGAAAATTCATACAAAGTACTTAATAAATTTGCTACCATTTTTCATTTACAGGCGAAATTATTTCGAATAAGAATTATTAAAAAGCGAAAATTTTGTCAAAAATTCTATTAAGAATGTAATAAGAATTTGTGCAAAAAGGAAATGATGAGTTATGAAATCGAACACAATTTCCGGAAACCGTGAGGCAAGATGAAGAGACGGACACTTACAGGCATCTTCCACGTCCTGCGTCCACGGAATCACTACCACGTATATTTTACTACAAAGTACTAGCT
>DWLS01007300.1:0-10852 GCA_018246255.1 Pachliopta kotzebuea | reverse complement strand
AGTTTGTTTTTGGTGCCCCATGTTTTCACAAGTGCAAGATTTCGGTTTGCTTCTGCTTCAACCGTCGCACTAGACGGACCGGAAAAAATCAGAACAATATCGTCAGCGAAAGCTTGGCCGTAGATATTTCGTCGATCCAATTCCTCCAGTAGAGGATCCAGTAATAAATTCCAGAACCTTGAACACACCCTTTAGTAGTAATTTTACTGTGCGAACATCCTGCATAGTCAACCGTGACTTTTCGGTCGGTAAAGTAACTATTGACAAGCTTTCGAAGATTTTGGGGAACATAGTAGTGTTTATAATTTGCAAGAACATTCATGTGGTATGTGTATACTATTTTAACAAGTACCAGGTAAACATTTTACTCTTGTAATCGCATTGTTGCATAAAAACAATATCAAACATGAATCATAAGTAACAAATTGTGAATACCATTAGTAACTCTTTAAGAAACGAGTAATTTATGGGTCATCCTGCTAGGATGCATACTAGTGCTAACGTGTGCTGTTATAGTGTTTTCGCTAGAAAGGCAAGTATTAAAGATATTGGTGTATTAAAACGTAACGTCTTATGTGTCGGTGAGTACAATGCACATAAACATTACACATTGCATGTCATGCTAACTAACCTCACTTTGTTATGGGTGGGTGTAGAACTTACTATCAAGTGTCATCGCGCTCGTTTCGTCGAATGATAAGAAAACATAAACATCACTTTCCACCATGAAAACACTCTTCGTCTTATATTACTGTCAAACGAAAAATTGTAATATGGATTAAAGAATAAAGGATAGAAGACATATTTTTATTCTTATATATTTGTCTGAAAGCTTTTTGATTTTCTTTATAATAAAAATCTTTTGCGACACCAAATTGTTTATTTTTAATAGGCCAAAATGTTGCACTGGTATCTACATTACAGTCGCTTATTATCCTATCTTATTATTATTTATCTACAAATACGTCTTATAGTCACAAAACAATATTAACTAAATAAGGCAACGACTATCTCTTAATTTCGTAAACAATTTTTATTAATATGCTTTTAAAGTAAATTTAACGTTTACATATTTTTTATTGAACACTTAAAAGGCTGAAGAGGATACAACAAAATTTTCCAATAGACATACTTTTTCTATTCGCAGATTCGTACAGAAATAGATGTTTAGACTGTTATAATAAGCTTTTGAAGATTATTACTGACGATATACAATCTTTTATTGCATAATAAATAATAATGAATTGTTCATGTTATATATTTATATTCACAATGTACTAATCTTAACCAGAATCAGTGTCTATAAGTAGGTGTCTATTCAATAACAGCACCTTAGTAATAATCAAGTAAGTTTCAATAATGATTGTATTAAACGTATTTTATTTATATTAAATGCTAGGAATTCATTTCTATGTACATTTTATTACAAATTTCCTTACATAATAATAGAAAGTAACAGTAGATTTTAGTAAACCGGTACAAAGATATAGGAATTGGAAATTTATCGACCAAGTTCGTTTTGCCTTTGGCGCCACTAAGTACTTTCGAAACCATTACCCCTTATTAATAAACCGCATGTTTAAACAATTTTCAAGCATTACACAAACAGATCGTTCGCCTGTTCGGCGAAATCCTTATCTCAAATAGTATAATATTCAGGTGCAAAGTCGTTAGCAAGATTACTCAAGAAATGGAAATCTGATGATGAATTAGAATTTTCTCCGGTTGCGGGAGTACCGTGCGTAGCTTCGTAGAACTGCTGGAAGGAACCGTATCCATCAGCGCACTCACCGCTGCTTGGATACGCTTCGTTTGGCGCAGACGGTTGTGTTCCGCCTGGCCCGTAGCCGGTAGGAGTCACTGCGGCTTGCTGGCTATAGCTACTTGCGTCATTCCATCTTCCATACTCATTAGACGTATTCTTTTGACTATCTCCTCCATAATACGCATGTGCGTGGTCATGTTGTCCACTTTCATGATAATGGTAGCCATAGTGGCTATTTGGATATGCCATGTGTTCTGCGGGATAACCCTGTGGTTGCTCGTACCCAGGATGACTGTATGCAGTTTGTTCCTTACTATAAGGAGAATAGCTGTAGTTTTGATACACTTCAGGGGCATAAGCCTGTCTGACCCCATTGCTCGTCCGAGTCGATGTTGATCCCTCTTGAGTTCTCGTGTGCGATTGAGCTCGTGTGTAAGTGTGTTGTTCGACGCCTTGAAGACCGGGCCCATAAGGATCAAAAGTCCTGTTACTCTGTGGATATTGAGCTAGTTTTCCAAATTGTTTGGAGTCCATGCGATAGTCTGCATGTGGTCCGAACTGACCTGTTGGAACATTACCGCGTATAACATATGGAGGCATCGCATTGGGAACTGCTTGTGGATGGGGAACTCCTGGTGGCACGTTTGGCGGCGAAGGTCTTGGGTAATGTCCAAGCGGGCTTTGATGTATGCTAGAAGGTGTTCCCGGTGTAGACGACGGTGTTAAGCTTACTGACGAAAATTTACCGTTATCTGTCAATCCAGGGACCGTTATCAATCCATCTTTTGACGAGGATGGGGACACCTTGCAACCTGTTGCATCTAATGAGGGAGAACGTTTTCTCGACTCCTGTTTTATTCTTTTTGCTAAGTTTCTAGGTACCGGAGCCAGCGTTGCAGTTGAATGAGCATCCCTTGAGTCCTCTTCAGCTAACTTGTCAAGAGAGGACGACGAAGCTACACTTGAAGCTCCGTCACTAGCAAAGCTGTTATTATTTGTTGCGCTGGGCGTATTATTATTCCTTGTCCGTGAAGTAAGCTCCGGTAAATCTTCAGCAGGCGAACATAAAGCTCCTGGTGGTAGCTCACAGCCTTGGCAACTTTTCTTCCCCGAAAGTGGACCGTCATCGTCAAGGAATTTATCACGTGCTTTTGAGCTCTTTCCACCTTCAGATGTAGTTGAATCTTTGTCGTCTCCGTCTTCACTTTTGCTTAGAGTTTGTCTTTTATGTTTCATTCGCCTGTTTTGGAACCAAACTTTTACCTGCAACGAATTGTTATGAAATTAATATTTTGAATTTATGATACTAAATTGAAAAAAAAATTAATTATAAGAATAAATTAGTAACATTCGATCAAAGCAGCTTAAAAAAATCAAAATGAATGCTTTTGAAAATCATGATCATGTTTAATTATAAAGTAAAATGATCGACGAATTTGTTAATAAACAAATAATAATATTATTGTATGAAGTTTCAAAGGGGCGGTTTAATGATTTGAGCCGGTTTTATAATTATCCTCTGGTTTCTTACTTCTACCGTTCCAGAGCAGCCAAGCTGGTACTTTTGTGAAACTTGTTTTAAGGATATATTATGTGAAGATACCATTAACTCATGAACTGAAAAAAGCTGCTGGATTTGAATAGCTTAATAACATGTTTAATATTTCATTTTACCTGTCGCTCAGTAAGATCAAGAGAAGCAGCAATCTCTATACGTCGAGGTCGACAAAGGTACTTGTTAAAATGAAATTCTTTTTCTAACTCTAATAGTTGTGTATTGGTGTACGCTGTACGTAATCTCCGTGGCAATCCGTTTTCTGTAAAAAAAATAAACAATGTTGTATTTTTCCCAATAACACAAGTTAATATTTGATATGTTTTTCTTATTCCACTAAGTGACGAGACGATAGGACGTACATCTTAATATAAAGGATACCAATATAAAGGAAATCTCTGCAATACATTGTATTTGGCGTATTATTATTCATTCATATTTCTACGGATTTTTTCAAGAATTATGTTTAGTATTCCACAGCCATTGAACACTAATGGACATTACCTTCATATATAAATATCCATATATTGCAGTAAAAATAAATTTCAATTTTAATTTTATGCTTAATACGATTCGTGGAAAGTTTAAATGACAGGGTAAGTTGGTGCTCGCGGGTGCGCTTTCCTTTAATGTAATAACTTGATCGCATGTCAGAGCACCGCCCTTGACGCCATTGTGTCGAAACGGTACTTTTTATTTTACCACAAATACGAATTGGAATTAGAATTACAAAAGGGCGGCAAATAATGGGGGGGTTAACGTTCGCGTGACGGGTACATGTAATTCGTGTGTATTCGCATAATTAGTGTGTTTGATGTGCGTTGTAGTAGAAGGTATTAAAGGACAAATTGCTTTGACCGGGTTGTTAGAATAACTTGGTCAGGCCGATGGGGATGGTAGTTGATTGACGCAATTCGTCAGGCTCGTATTTGCTATTGGTCAGGAGCTGCTGTCAATCAACCTAGCTGCGAGTCTGGGTTCCGTTTGGTTGCACTAAACCGCTCTTCTATAGCAACAGCGTGCGGAATTCCTTATCTAACTTTCTGGTTATAACATGTAACAATATTTAATGACATTTTTCAAAGTAATCTGTGAAAATATCTGTTTAGGTTTTTGTAACGCTTATTGTAAAATTATCAGTAAATCTCGAGGTTGGCTCAAAACGAGCTTATGTTAATTAATCTATTTGAAAATTGAAATCCGCTATAATGATTCGCATTCACAAATATTTAAATACTAGTGCTATGTTTAAGTTATTGAATTAAACAAAACTTTATTTGTTTTTTATGATTTAAAGTACAGCGAAGTTAGATTTATAATTTACTTGAATAGCAAACGTTATACACAAGATAACTGCTTTAAATTATCATCAGTTAACTGGAGTTTAAACTAGATAGCCCTTGGTCAGCTACTTCAAAACACAAGTTACGTAGGTACAGTTAGTAACGAAAGTTCGTGTATTTTTTATAAGTGAATATATATCCTTTTAATACATATACCGAAATGACTTTCAGACTTTACATTGTTAAAATAGATTTGGCTGAAATAACACGCATATGAATATAAAAGTTTTACGCGTAAAAACTTTAAAACTCATTTATTTATATTAGTTTGTTAGTTACAAAACATTTTCTTTGTTAATTAAAATAATATATTTTATGAAAAAAGAACTAATAATGTAATCGAAATAATTAACAATAGTGATAGAAAACAATAAGTCAATGTTAATAATAAATATTTAAACAATGCAAAATCTTTTCTTATTTTTGCTTTCGTGTGTAGTATTACTAGTGGTGATTATGCAAGCTGGAGAGGTGCCGCGTATAATGTTCGCATTATCTCAATATACGGTCCTTATGCATCACTGAACAACACTATCTTTGTTAGGGTTGCTAGTGTTTTAAAAAGAAAACTTGTATGTTATTATATAAATATAATAACATAATACTAAAATAATGTTCTTTGAAATGTTGTTTTCTATGAAATTTATTCATCGAAAATTTTTTAGTGGATTTTTATTTTGTGCTGAAGCGAAGAGACGCAGGTTCATTTGATGGTAAGTTATATCACATGTGGTAGCCGATATGTACCCGCGTATAATAAAGTGATGCTGGTTAAAATGGTATACAAAGCGTCACATTTTGCTCGACGCCTTGGAGTCTTAAATATTAAGTCTTGTTACCTCAGTAATTTTCAATAACATTTGCACATTACTTTTTTTTTTTGCCGGAGACCGTCTAGGTAGGTACCGCCGCCGCTTCTATTCTCACCGCTAAACAGTAGTGTGTATACGTTACTGTTTTCCGGTTTGAAGAGCGTTGTAAGCTAGTGGAATTACTGAGGTAACGCGCCTTAACACTATTTATCACAAAGTGACGAGCGCAATTCTTAAACAGCTCTACGTTGTTAAGGGTAAGCGCAACATTTACAATCAGGAGAACCCCTTGTATATCGGCGCTTGGTCAAATAAAAAAATAGATATATTCGCTGAACAAGCACTTTAGTAATAGTAATAAAAAACTTGAGTAAACTTTTACTCAAGTGTACATTGAAATTAAATCTGTATTTTAACTTAATCTGTGGACAATTTTCATACTAATACACGTATTTTGTTTTTAATTTAAGTTAAATTTAACTATGTAGTTTCTTTTATCGAACATTTCAATAAACTTTACGGAATGTATATAAAAAGTGAAACAATAAATAAAGTTTTAACACTTTCAAATTTACTTCATAAAATATCTTTATCGTTTCCTAAAAGGGTCTCGCGGGGCTTTAAAATATTAGTACAAACCCTTGTTCGGATATAAAACAAGTGGGGTAATAAATGGTTGTAGAGTCGTGTGTGCTTGTTTAACCCTCCAACGGGCCGGCGGACAACTCCCGGTCTGGGGGTAAGCAGCAGCGAAGATTTACTGCGGATTAGGGTCACTTACATCGGTCAAGTCAAGAGTCGCCTTGTCCGCACTCCATTTGATAATATCGCAGTAATCCACGCTTGTTTTCAATTAAATATCCTGTCTTAAATGTTATTTTATTGTCAATCTTATTTAAATATTGGAAAAAGTTAATCCTTAAAGAATTACCATTTATTTAATTCTTTTGTTCATTATAACGTCTTTTCTATATGGTTTGAGAAATTTTAAATACGTATATCTGAATTGAATAAATATTTTTTATATAATAATTAACGTAAAATTCTTATGAATTGTTGATTTATTTCTTTCAACCAATTCAAATAAAATAATTTTAATAGTTCAAGTGATACGATATTAAAATTGCTCAGATTATAAACGGGGTTGTACGTATGAACGTTCTGTATGTTTTGGAGAACTGCAAGTTGCACTCCTAGTGTTCGAATTTCAGACATCTGTCGTCCAATAACTCGCTCTTGACCAGCGTGGTAGATAAATAGTTCTTCTACTTCACCAGTAGGAAATGAGAGGGTTATTTAGTGTTATTATACTATTAAATAGTTGTAAAATCCTAAAATTTCAATCTATAATCATGTTAAGTTGGAGTAGTGAAATTTGTGTACTGGATAGGAGAAGCGTAGTTGTAAACAATTTGCGAAGGACGTGTGCAAAATGAGCCCCCGGGGCAAGTTTGAATAATTAATCAACAGCCGGTAAAGGATTAATGCGGTGGCCAGTTGGCGGTTGGATGCCATTAGAGAACGTTCGATGCCCCTCACTAAATGCTGCGGTCACATTATTTGTGTCGGGCTGCCTAGGTAACGAAGGGAGCTTTGGGAACTGTTTAATTAATTTCTTCATATTCTTTGATTTCTATAATGCCTTCGAAAACTCTCTAATGCCGTTAAATTCATACTCCTTTCGCCACGCTGATTTTATAGTAACAAACTGTTAAACATTTATTTTGAATGTTGTTACTGCAACAGAAAAGTTATCAAAAGGGGAGTTCTTCGGGAAGAAATATTACGCTATGAGGTGTGAAAGGCATAAATGTAAAAATTCAATATTTCAGCAGGAAACACAGTAAATTTTTCCGCCGTTTTTCGACAGTCACAATGTCGATTACGTTGGTTGGTATAAGAGTAATGGTGTGTGATAGTTTTATCGAAACCTACGTCGTTTTTACGTAGACTATACACTACAAAAAAATTCTAAAAACATCTCTATCTAGTAAAGACATCTTTTTCTTTTAATTATTAAATTTCTATTACTGTGCTGTTCCTAAAAAGTTTGAGATGTTATGTAAACTATTAGTTATACTTTCAGTTTGGTAAATGAGTTGATGAATTTATTTATGATTTTTTAATTTATAAAATTACACACAAACTCTTAGAAGAATCGAATATTTAACAACATGTATTTTTTGAAACTGTATCAAACAATAGTAGATCCTTGAAAACACTTCAATTGATCATAAAAAGACAGATTTGTATTTTTCCGATTAGGCGTATTAGGGGCCTATTTGACATTGTCACATCAATTATAAGCATGGATTACTGAAGACAGATCTGAGACGGTTCAATTTAGGAACGGGTGGTTTTGTTGCTTCGATTGTCAGAGGGGAGACGTTATCAGGAAATTACTCCGTACCGAGATATCTGTAAACCTGGATATCCTTATTTTAAATTTAATTATTACTGTATATTATAATAAGTATCAGCTTTAATTTAAAACAAAGGGAATGGTTCCAAAACTCACTTCATGCATGTTGGATTATGTTAATTTACTCTTGTTGTAACTCTTCTAATCTCATACAAATCATTTTAAAATTTGTCATCGGTTTCATATTAGGCTCAACTTTTCGATCTTCTTTTACGTATATGTAAAAATGAGGGTTGTGATTAAATAAATACATATTTATTTTATCGTCTAATCGTGGAATCACAGTACATTTAATATGTTGCGCGGTAGTTTATTAAAAAGATGTTCAAATAATATTAGTAATTAATATACCTTTGGAGGTACTGGTCTCCGTCAAAATATGTCTACTATGTCGAAACCATAAAGAAAAGTCAATTGTAAATGAAAATTAAAAAAAACTTATTATATGTTTATTATGAAAAGTATAAAAAATGTATGTATTTTACAACTAAATAGTAAATAAATTAACTTAAGTATAATAGGCGTTAATGTTAATTAGAATTATAAACATGCAAAATGCTGAGAACTCTAGGCAGATATAAGTGCATCAATAATATAAAAATGAGATAGTTTTATGTCTAAAAATAAAGAAAATGTAGTAATTTATAGCTATATATACTATGCTTAATATCGCGTAAAGAAATTAGTAGTTGTTCATTTTTTGGCTTCAGTAAATGCTTTTAAAAATTATGGCAACGACCTTTTCGATCTTTATTAGGGAGTCGATAATAAAGCCTCTACTCCTTGGAATATGCAAAGCGCTTTAAGACTGGTGGTATTTAATTGCCCTTGAAAGGGGCGACAAAAAATAAACGGCGAAGGATATAAATAACGGTGCACTTTTCATAATCGCAATTGTCGCCGGGAGAATATTTAGTGCGCAGTAAAAGCGGCACGGTTTAGGGTTACCACACTTGAGATCACGCAGAAAAGGTTTGGTGACACCTCTTAACTATTTTATAATTTTTACTGGTGGTTGGTTTCATTTGGCGGGGATAGTTGATAATCAGTTGTTTACAAATATTACCAAGAACCGAGATTTAATATCTTAAGTTTTAAAAAGAGCTATATTGTAATCCTGGCATATGATTAACAGGTGTTTTATACATATTATTATTTATATAATTAAGCAAGCAGCTGGAAATAATATATTTTGGACGAATTTAAATTCTCGATTTTAATTTTACTTGGCAATTTTTGATGTAGTAAATAAAGACAGTTAATAGGTATGTTCTGTATAATTTTTTGGGAGTTAGAATTTTTGAAAAAATTTTCATTATACAATTTTTTTTTATTCGATGAGGCGACGGGAAAAGCAAGGTGTTCATTTGACGGTAAGTGATGTGTTTTACCATAACAACGTAGCGCTGGTTAAAATGGTATACACAGTATTACATTGCGCCCGTCACTTTGGAGCATAAGATATTAAATCTGTTGCCCCAGTAATAGCATTAGTTTACAGCACCATTCAAACCGGAACACAGTAATATTCACACCACTGTCTGGCGGCAGAAAGACGAGTTGTGGCGGTACCTACCAGAACGGTCTCCGGCCACAGAATCATATTACCATTTACATACATTTGTTTAAATTACATTATGTATGTCACTTTTTTCTCGGACCTGTACTGAAAGAAATTAAAAATATTAGATACCTAGATTTTTTTTAAAGTCGCGTGCAAATCACTGTCGTTAGAAAATGGTTCCCCTAGTTATTGTGCGATCCCACGAGAGCAGAAGCGCGGGGAAGGTTAATAGTTGAGGGGTGAGAGGCCGTGGCATGAAGACGTCTGGACGAAAACTCGCCGTTTACGAGATACCTTTTATTCATTAGTTACTGGATGTTCATTAGTAACAGGTAGGGAAAGATGTTTTCATCTATCAGGTAGACTTGAGTAATGTTTATAATATTCATTTATATTATTGGAGAACAAATGTAAATTAAAATGGACATAAAATATATTTATAATTGTTTCACTGAGAATATGTAACAAAGTTTCAATCTATTTTTATTATAGCCAATTGGATTAAGTACAACATTTTATACCAAAAAAATTCAATGAAAATATAAATGTGTAAACAAATTATTACTAAAATTGCTTAAAATAAATTTACGCTGTAGTATACCACTTAAGGCCTCAACCGGTTCTTTAAACAGATTTACGTATGCTACAGTTTTTGTGTAATCAATAACTGTAGGTATTTTAAGTATTTTATGAACGCTTAATTCGATATGATAATACTAAAGTCGTAAATCATAATTAGTAATTTTACTCGTTACAAAACTGGTTTTTGTGCTTCTATGTTTCAGATAATAATTGTTGTAAAAGCTAAATTGTATTTGTAGAGCTTAAAACAAAGAATTGCGATTATAGGAAGCTGAAACCCACAAAGAAGCGAAGGAGGCCCGGCGTTGGGAAATAAATTTTATTTATCAAATAAAAAGGATGGCGCGGTCGTTTTTCACCGCGCCGGGGACATTATCGCTTCTTTTAATTATTATCCCGCCGATATTTTATACCACGTTCACTATCACCTTCTACACTTAGCGCTACAATCGGATTTGCTTAGCTTTGTTTGTAACATATTATTACATTTTTCCTATTAGTTTTCACTGAGTTGCTTCACAATTGTACTATTAGGTGTGAATACACAACATGCTTTTGTATAAGTTATTTAATTGGAATCCTAAGCAATTAACGGATTACTACAAATCTATTAAGTAATTAAAATAAATTTTGTTACTACTATGCGTAAGGAAATATACTAAATAAGGTTAAAGCTTTCTATGTTTACATGTTTATGTTTGTCTTCATATAATGTTAAGGTACATTAATATAATAATGTGATGATAATATTACGGTAACTTATGTTTTTAATTTACTAAAAAAGGTTTATAATTAAAGATATATTTCAT
>DWLS01007299.1:0-10852 GCA_018246255.1 Pachliopta kotzebuea | reverse complement strand
GAGAATGCCTGCTGGCATTAAGCCCGCCTTTTGTAATACCTTAGTTAAGGATTATACAATAAAGAGAATAAAATAAAAATAAAAAAAAATACTTTCTTGAACGTTAGAATCACAAGCACAAGACGGTACGTCTTTGCGTTTAAAAAGCGGAAAGCTTACCATCAGGTTACTCTTGCTCATCAGGAATGCTAATACAATAAAAAACGTAAATATCTTTTGGATATTACTAATTAGTCTTTACTTATTCAAATATTCAGTTAAATTAAAAAATTGGTAGGTGCAAGCCGAATTCAAACCCAATACCTTCGGAAGGCCGGCGTTTAAACCAAAGCTATCAGGAGTTCCTTTCGCGGTCTTAGTCATATATAAACCATGGTGATATTAACTTACTAGAATTTTTAACTGAAGTGTTTCACTATAAATAATGTTTAGTGTCAAAGAATTAAAATCCGGCTGTGATGTTGAAGTCACTCTTTTTAAAGTGGATGATTATTTTTTTTTAATTATGTTATACAGTAATAAGCGGTTCATCCTCAGACTGATAGCTGGAGGCAATAAAGCCAGCGACATACTGCGATCCCGGCGGAGTAATCCAGCGACACGCCGCAGTCTCGTATACATGTCAAATTTTAATTGAATCCCGTGTTAAATATGTTTTTAACGATAGCGAGCTATCTGTTACTGGTAATACCGCCTCGCACAGGATGAACGGTGTGACTGCTCCCGCTGCGGTGTGAACACGCCTTTATTGCGGACTAATGAAAATGCTTGGTTTATTGTTCCTGTATCATCTACATTCATCTGCGAAACTTTCACTTGATTGTGAGTGATATTGCACATGACAATATCGCACTAGTTAAAATAGTATACAAACTACTGTTAAACGTCGTTACCACAGTAATTTATAGCTATAACAGCCTTCAAACTATAATCAGTCGTTAGACGTCCCTGAAGATATGCCTCCCTAATTAATGAGATTTGGGCCATCACCAATAATGCTGGCCCAATGCAATTTGCTGGGTCCCTTCAAACTAGAACACAGTAATATTTGCACACTACTGTGTTTCGGCTGCGGTGATAGTATCTACCTAGACGGCTTCCAGTTACAGAGACCTACAGGTCATATATACATCTACATCACAGCTGTGCTATTCTAGAAGTAAATTTACAGAAGAAAAAAGTTACTTTAAAAAGAACAACCAAACTCCACTATATCTAATCTAAAGAATCGAACTAGGGACCTCTGTTATAAAGCAAACTGTTAGCTACTGCACTACAAAGGCAATAAATAAAGTAATAATCAATTGATAGTTAAACTGGAATATTTACTTATCTATACTTCAAATTGAAGTGCGTCTGTAGAACATGCTTAATTTAAAGAAAAGAAGATAAGTTTAAAGGGCAAGAAGCAAAGTATTAAATTTACTAAGTATGTATTACTTGTAATAAGAATTTAAACAATAAAAAGAAAATTAGTTAGTAAACCAAACTAACATGATTTTGCTATCAATAACTAGTTGGTAATATAATTCGATAATGTAGACCTTTAGCTGAAGAATCCTTCATCTTCTAGCATCGGTTGAAGGAGAAAAGTGTGAATAATTTAATGGGAATCGGTTTGAAAGGAATTACAGCTAAATTACCGGGGTAATGAATCTTAACGAGCTTAATGCAATGAAGAGTACATCAATTTAATTAACGCTGCGATGAAGAATGTCTAACCAATAATACAATAGTAAAATGGTTTATATAAGTGTTCATCATCATCAAATCGTTTTACTGGTGATAAGACTCTGTTGCAGGAGACCGTTAAGTATCACCGCTTTTTCTACTAATTTCTATTGTGTTATATGTTAGTGAAATTACTAGAGTAACGAGACTTAAAGCTTTGTGTCAAGGTGACGGGCGCAATGTGATGTTGTGTACCATCGCCATAGCTTCGTCGAATAAAATTATTAATGTTGATGATTTATTTATTTACTTATTTAATTATAATCAAAAAGGTACAAAATATTTGATTACCGATGGTCCCACACTAGACAAGCTTGTGCTGTGGACAACTATATCGCTTGACTTAAAACTATTGTAAACATTCACATATTTTAGTTATGCTAAATATAATATAAGATGCTAAATATATATAAGAATAAACATATATAAATAAATAATACATAACACAGATATCATCATTTATATAAACTAAGGATAAATAAATGGCTAAGTTAAGTATTATACATACTCATATTACATTACAGAAAAATTTCTTGTAGTTTTTCAGTTGACTCATAGGATAGAGAGTTTAGCCATTTAGTGATTTATTAATCAACATTATCACCACCATCACCACATCATCATCAGGTACAGTTGTGTTTGTAAACAATAATAAGATATTAACGGAGCGTTTGATAAAAAGTTAAATAATTAATTAATCGTGTAGCAATATACCGCGGAATGCGCCCGCGCCGGCCGGACGACGAAATAGTAGCGGTAGGGCGAAAAAAACCCGCCAAATGACCGTGAGCGAGTATCGAGAGATCGATACATATAATCGATACTTATAAATCGAGTCTGTTATGAGACGATAAAATCGAGCGGCGATCGCCCCCGGCTACCGGGCGTCGGCCTAAGCGGCGATTACTCGCCGCTCGTCTTATTGCATCGCCGGCAACTCGATGCGAGATTATCGATAAAATAATTAAATGGTTACTCACGAAATCGATTCTCGAGTGTTGTTATCGGGGACGTGTTATTTGTTCCCTTTTTTCGGCCCCGCGAAATAGTTGCCGGCTCCCGGAACCTGTTCGGGGGCCCTCGCTTTGGGCCCAACCTACGGCCCGAACAGACGCAAAAGTAAGACGTTATTGAATAAATAAACAGCTCCGTTATCATTCCCACTGCTGGGATTCTCTTATAAAGAATCAAGACCAAATCTTGATCAAATACGGTTACTAAGTATAACACATCCTAGAAAATAGTAATAATAATAATAAAAACTCTTTATTGTACACCGGGTTACAAGAATAATATATACAGACTATTGAATAAAAATGTATAATGGACGGTCTTATTACTCATAATGCAATCTCTTCCAGACAACCCACTAGAGAAAAGAAAGAAAAAAAAATCACTATATGAAACAAAAGATATTGGTGCGCTTAATGATGAAGAAACTGAACCTTTTGACGAAAGTAACCAGCAAATAGCACAAATTTTAAAGGTAGTCTCTATAACCTAAGAACCTATAAGTGAATTGAGACTACCAGTTCTCAGGACAAGTTTCATCAAATGTTTTTAATATAAGTAAATGGTTAGAGGTCTATGCCCAGCAGTGGATGGTCAAGAAATAGTTACAAACATCTATCTAGTTAATGACGTATTAAAATCGATGAAGTTTGAATTCTAAGTCTGGTTTAAAAGTTAAAAACAACTACTCAATAGTTAACCGCTTCTTCTTTGGAACTTGCTTAAAAAGGTTGTGCCGAGAATAAATCAATATTAAGAAAGTGGATTTTTGTTCATTATCAGCTTCATCTAAATATTTTACGTCAGAGAGACATTGATTTTCTTTAACAGCATATTCCTCAAGGGGTGTAAGGGGTTCCACACAACTCACAGGACTCAAGAAAACCACACCTGGTAATGGTATAGTTTGCTAAACAATAATAGAGGCTCTGGCTCCTCTCCAACCCGCACTGGGCCAGACTCAAATCCTTTCCTGATTAAGGGAGAACTATGTTCAGCAGTGGATGTGTATCTGCTGATGAATAATATTCCTCAATAATCTTAGGAAAGAGTACAGATGTTAACGCAGTTCTTTAACATTAGTAATATTGGTGACACAGACAACTTATCAAACCTTAGTAATATCCGTAAAATTTTGTCCCACTGTCTTTAAAAATGATTTGGTATATTTACTTTGGGCCATTACCTTATTACTATTGAGAGAGGGCTATGTCCAGCTAAGGAACGTTTATCAGCTGATGATGATAAGTTTATAGTTTGTAATTCTAGATGCAAGCCCCTTTTTTCTGATGGTTTATCTCCATTACCGGAGACCGTCTAAGTTATCACCGCAGCTCCTAATACAGCCGACAAACAGTAATTATTACTTTGTTCTGGTCTCTATAGTTTTGTTCTTCATCATTAAAAAAATGTCGTTATAAATAATCATTAGTATTCTCTAAGCATTATATTACTAATCGACTTCGGTTTATGATCGCTGAATAAATTGACGGCGACTATGAAAAGTGAAGCTATGGATTGACGGGTATGGTTCTTGCATAATACATTACAGACGGTCAGATCGGTGGTAGAAATATTTTTTTTTGAAAATTATCATAATTGAGTCATAAGATATTTACTATTGGTAGGACTATTGTCGGAGATCTGTCTAGTTAAGGTTTTATATTCACCACCAAAAAGTAATACTTCTCTACTACGTCTCTGTTGCCGAAGAGCGACTGTTACTTTACTATTTCTACCGCTAAATAGTAATGTGTTAACATTACTATGTTCTAGTTTGAAGGGTGTAGGCTAGTGAAATTACTGGGGTAACGAGACAATACCTTACATCTCAAGACGACGAGCTCAATGTGCTAGGGGCAGGTGTATCTCTTACCATCAGGTGAACGCCTTCCTCGTCTTTTCGCCTCGTATAATAATATTACTATCGCCTAGTTTGAAAGGTACTGTATCTATTAAAATTACTAAGGTAACGAGACTATGTTATGAATCTTAAAGCAGTTAGTGATGTAATAAATATCATTCTAATTAGCCTTACATTGTTATGGGTGACAGCGACCATCACGTCAACGACTTACTCATCTCGTCTCTTAATGGAATTAATGGAAAAATATTCCTGTGATAGTATGATATCATCACCATCATCATCAACCTGCGGTAGTTCACTGCTGGACATAAACGTCTTCCAAGGAAGGCCAATTAGCCCGGTCTTCGGCTATATACATCAAATTGGTATATCATATATAAAATATTAATATAATGATGATGATGAATAAAATAAGTGATGACATCATTTTAAACGTTTTATAAGGGAGAATTTAAAATGTTTTTTTAATTTTCTCATTTGATTTTGTATGAAGAGTTAGGTAAAAAACTAATAAGAATATGCTATCACCAATAAGAATAGCATCTGTCCAATATCTTCCCTTCCTTGGCGTGCGTCCGTGCGGAATGAGATGTCGCTATGCCAACTAAATGGCTAACATATGCTATATATATAGTTATGATAACAGCGTTATGAACTTATTAGTTTTAAATTATTTAATATTTCTTAGTTTTTTAGGCAACTACTAGTTACTTAATAATTGTAAATCAAGTTATCTTTTAGAAAATAATTCAAGCATAAGTTCATTAGTTAATAACAGTTTTAATAAAACCCAAAACCATGACCACCGGGTAAGGTTAATTCAGAAGTACGCCGCCGTGTAAGATCTCCACTAACATCCTGTTCTTAATAAGGCGTAGCGATCTCCAATAATTTATATTGTGCCGTCCAACTGCATAACTCGGCTTAGCCTCGATAATAGTGAAAGCCTCCGACAAACGAAAAAGATTCGCCGGTAATGTTAAGAAGGTGATAACCACCGAATATTAAGGGTCCCCACAATAAAAACGGTGACACATTTCTTAATTTGGCCGGCGGACGGTGGCGGAGGCCGGTCGAGGCAGGCCGGGGCCGGCGGAGGTCGGTGCTTTGAGACATCTTAATTGTGCCGTGATAACTACTCTCCAAGTGATTTATAATGCCTCCTAAACGTATTAGCTTTGTCGGCCCCTGGACACTTATCGGCGGCCGCGAGCGGCTCCGGGCGGCTTCCGCTCCGCAGCTGACTTTTTGTTCCCTTTCGGCTCCCCCGTGTCTGTTGCGTTTCGTTTATTTACACGCGAACTGTCCACAGACCTGAACACCGTCCCAATTTTATGGCAAACGAATAGCCAATAAAATCGCAACGACGCAGACTTATTTCTTTACAAGTGATTCCCTTCAATGGGCAGCTACCGAGAGCGAGGAATCATTGAAAATGCAAACTTTACCGCTTACGTTTCTTTTATAGTTCTTCGAAGAACTTGGATTATTGAAGAGCTAAAATTATTTTTTTTATTAACACTCTTGTTATTATAAACGAAATTCACTGTAAAATAATATTTATTGTTATATTATTGGTTTTATAGTAAGACAGGCAGCGGCTCTTAAAGAGAGACTACGCTGAAGACGACCACAGGTTTAAGTGGAAGAAAGTCTATAACCTTATACTTCTAAGAGAAGTTTTCGTAGTAAAAAGAAGTAATAAATAAAGAAACTAATACGTACTTTTTATTTTTGTAATAAATCGAGGCTAGTGTGGTATTATCAGCGTTATTCGGGCGCGGAGGGCTAATAAAGCGTCGGGAGCCTGTAGAAGGGATTATTTAGAAAAACAAGAGCGTGTGAGACATGCAAGTGATGAATTGACATGTTACCGGGGCCATTAGGGGCCTGAGATAAGGAGCCATTTAACTCAATCCACGGCATACGCACCGGCCGGCTCCGGACAACTACAGGCTGTTGGAAATACAAGCAAAAATTATTTATTTGTTAGGTCAATTAAAGGAAAATGAAACAAAAACATAACCCATACACGTGAAATATTTAATATATTACTTCTCGTACTAGCTTAAGCTAGCAGGTACACTGGTGGTAGGCATTTGTAGCTAGAGACCATCTAATTAAATACCCCTGCATCTCCTATTTCTATTGCCAAATAGCTGAAAACCAATTCTTCGACATTAGTAATATCAACTAAGATGACAGACAACTCTTATCAAACCTTACTAAAGTAATGTCTTTAAAATTTTGTTCCGCTGTCTTTAAAAATGATTTGCTATAGTTACTTTGGGCTAGCGTGGAGGGACATTTTCCTATTACTATTAAGGTTGGCCTCTGTCCAGCTGCAGACGTCTATCAGCTGATGGTAATAAGTTTGTAGTCTGTAATTGTTGGTGCGGACACCGTTTTTGCTGATGGTAGGTCTCCATTATCGGAGACCGAGTAGGTTCTAACCGCAGCCCCCATTGCAACCGATAAACCGTACTGTGCAAACATTACTGCGTTCTAGTATAACGGGTAAAGGATGCTAGTGAAATTACTGAGGTAACGAGAATTAACACCTAATATTTCTAAGGACGAGCGCAATGTGGTGCTGTGTGATGTCCAGTTCCACGCTGTTATGGGCAAGTGTATCACTTGTTATCAGGTGAACGCTATTCTCGTCTCGTTTCTGTCTAATAAAAAACACTGCTTGTAACAAATTAAAAATGTTATGTATTTCATAACATTTCTATATAATTTAAGATCCTGTTGTATACCCGTATATTTAATCTACTTGGATATTATTAATAACAAAAATATGATAACTGTTAATTTTGAATCAGCATTATTTTTATTACATTAACCATACAAAGAAAAATCTTGTTCAGTATCATTAAAAAAACGATGATATTTAAGTGAGTATAATTATACATTTTGTTAAGGTCTTTCTGTTTTCTTGAGACAAATTTCTAAGACTACAATGCATAGTAAATTTTAATTTTTTTTTTATGTAGTAATAAACACAAGTGGTGCATACAAAATTCTGAAACTTTGGAGACCCACAACTTGGGAATCCGACGACATACCAACAAAATTCCAACGGTTCTGATCTTATCTAAGCGAGATCTATCTGTATGCCAAATTTCAGCATTCTACACCTTGTAGTTCTCGAGATAGAAAATTGTTGACGAACGGACATTATCGTTTACATAAGGATAGTAAATATTAATTACTTATAAGATAATATACTATCACATGAAAAGATTTTATTTGAAAACATTATTATCATTGAACCTTTTCTCCACATAGATACTTCAAAATCGGCTTGAGGAGGTTGAATGAGAAAATCTGTAACTTGCACATATATATTACTAAAGATGTGTGATAAAGAAGATATAATCCATAAGTATTTTGTCATTTTGTAAACATCTAAATTTAACAAATTTTTATAGGATTGCTTTAACATATCGTAGTGTTTTATTAGATTGCTGTACACGCCTGTAACTGGATTACATACCAGTACCTATTCTTATAATTGTTAATTTTAAGCTTGAATATTTTGTATGTATTGCTGTTGGTGTGTCTAAATAAATAAATAAGATTAATTATAGTTGATAATGATGATCGGTATTATTAGTGGTCTAAAGTTTACCATTTTCGGAGCATCCTGTAGTTCAGTCCGATAGGCGCAGTTTATGTGAGTGGCGCGGCTCGCCCGGTAGCCTCGTTAATGGGAATCGGCTTCCGTCAATAAAATAACTCCGTACCTTACCCAATGACCAGCTCCAGCTCCAAGCTCACGAGCACCTTACTGCAGAATAGCTGCAGTCCGACCACGAACCTTTGATAGCTGTATAGGCTATATTCATTAACCTGAGTTCAAGAACTTAACTTAAAAGTTATCTTGAATGACGGGCAAGTTGTACTGTACCATATGTAAAAAGGAATATTTATAGTATGATATTCTTATTACCTGTATTACTATAGTCATAATGTTTTTAAAGATACCTCAGTAACCAAAAAAATTATATAAACGATTTATATATTCTTTTATATTTATAACATTAATTAGTCAAAGTATTTATAAAATTCATTAAGTAGTTATAAAAGTAACTTATAACACGAAAAATTTCGTTTTACTTAATAGTTGTAGCATCGGCAGTTTAATTGAAGTACTATAAGTAATATTGCATTATACATATTTGTTCAAAAATTTGCTATCCTATCGGATAATATACTAATAATTCCTTATTAGATACATCTAAAGCAAAAATCAAGTTGGTGTGTCATTAATTAAGTAGTAAGTAGAACCTTTCCAATAGGTTCAATAGTTTTATAAAAGTTAAAAAAGATATAAACTCAGTACTTCTCACTCAAGGAGTGGTATCTTAAAACAATATAAAAGAGTTAAACAAAGAGGCGAGGGGAGTCACCGCGGCTGGTTGGAGCGTCGGCAGGGGTCTAATCTGTAACAAAGTGGCCCCGAGGTCCTGGCGGAGAGGTCCCGATATCGCTATCTGTCGATAAGGCACCCACGACCGCCGTCGCCTAATTAACTTGTTCATTAAAGGCTACAGGGCCTGCGTGCGAACACTACACTGCAAGCGGGTGCTTTATACACGACTAACTGCGCACGCGGCTTTGTCCGAATTAAAGACTATATACTGATTAAAGTTCCTTCTAAGTTATCTGTCTCATTACAAACGTAAGCTTTTATTTCAAGCTAAAAATAAGACTTCTTTCTACATCAAATTTCTATCTTCTTATATACCAAATATTATTAAACGATTAACATGAAAATGTATCAACAAAGCGTTCACCTGATGGTAAGAGATACGCTTGTCGTTTAAAGGCGTAAGGTGTTAAGTCTCGTTACCCCAGTAATTTTACTATCAAGCCTCTTCACACCTTGGTAGAAATAGGAGCTGTGGTGGTGCCTACTTATACGGTCTTTAGTAGCAGAGACCTGTTATCAGTAAACGTAAATAAAAATAAAACTCAATTTTAACTGTTACATTACTGCTGTAAAATAATTATCGTAGTAACCTTATTGTGGTTAAGTAATGATTAGCTAAAAGATATTAGTGTTCACACTAGACCAGTGGTCGGCAACCTGCGGCTCGTAAACAAAAATGTAAATGTAATAAGGTGTAATACTTTTGGTGACTGGAAGAAGATAAATGCAACATTGTAGAAGAATGAAAGATGGAAAACGTGCGAAATGAAAGAGAAATTTAATTAATTCTAGGGAAAGGAAAGAGAAAAATGAAAATAATAATGGAAACAAAAATAAAAGTACAACAGTATACTTACCCAAAATACGGAAAAGAAAAAAAAAACCCGCGGCTCGTGAGCCACATTTATTTATTTATTTTGACTACCCAACAACTGTTTACGCTGAAATTGAATAACATACATACACAACAATGCGGCACTTTGTATGCGAACCTGAGACTCTTTGATTCGAAACGAAAATATTACTTTATTAAAAATAAATTAATCATTCTATAGATATATATATATATATATTATAAATAAACAAAAACCTATTTTTAAAAAAAATTTGGTGCTGTTTAAAAACAATGAATTTGAAAATTGTAATTTTGGTCTCTTCCGGTTTGAAATTTTGACGACTCTTGCACTAGACGGATGGTCTTCTCTCATAAGAATAGAAGTCAGCCATTTATCCACGTAAGATATTTTTCTTTTCTATGGTTTTATGGGGATTGTAGCCTCTTCTCCCACTAGTCTTTATCTGCCATAAACATTATGTTTTTCTTATATATCCTTAAAGGACAATGTTCGTCCGTCTGTCAACAATTTTCAATCTCGAGAACTACAAAGGATAGGAGGCTGAAATTTGGCATACAGTGCACTTTAGACCTCTAATAATACCAATCATCATCATCAGCTTATATTGATCTTTAATAATATATACGTGCAAGTTACAGATTTTCTCATTAACCTTCTCCAGCCACTTTTGAAGTATCTATGTGGAGAAAAGGCTCAATGATAACAATGTTTTCAAATAAAATCTTATCCTCTGATAGTATTATATTATCTTATAAGAAATTAATGTTTAATATCCCTATTTAAACGACAATGTCCGTCTGTTCGTCAACAATTTTCAATCTCGAGAACTACAAGGGGTAGGAGCCGGTGCTGAAATTTGTAACACAAACATATCTCGCTTAGATAAGATCAGAGCCGTTGGAATTTTGTTGGTATGTGGTCGGGTTCCCGAGTTGTGGGTGCACAAAG